>KK117210.1:121765-180446 GCA_000611955.2 Stegodyphus mimosarum
ATTGCTCATGTTTACCATGATTGTATCCCGCTTTCAAAATGAAGAAATGTTTACGCGTTTTATGTTGTAAATGAAATGTGTACGCTTATTTCAGTTTCGTTATAATTGATATAATCGTTGAATATAATATTATAAAGCATCTGAATTTCGGTTTTAAAGAGATGTGTAACTGACTATATTGCATTTTGTTTTATTTTTGTATATTTATATATTTTAGAGGAAAATTTAAGATAGTAAACGAAATCTTTACTAAACAGGCTTACGTTGATCTAGGCCAGTGTGATATTAAGAGCTACCACCTCCCTTTGCGTTCGAAAAGTTGATTTCAACATCTTTTTCTCCATTAATTCTAGTTTGAAACCTAACGGAATAACTTTTTTTTTTTTTTTTGCTGGTTTTCTGAGTTTTTTCGATGGTATTTCCACATTTCCACACTGAGTTTTTTCGATGGTATTTCCACACTGTTAAAAATGACGTCAATGTGTATGGTGAAATATTTATTGAACTTTTAAGTGAGGAAGTGTTCGTATTACCTCTGTGTTTTTCATAACTGGAGTTTAATATTCAAGATAATAATCTTTTAGCAGAAATTAATCTATCAAATGACCATTCAAGATTTTTAATAACTTTTTTGGAAGTGCTAGGTTTTAAATTCGTTAACAAAAGTAAGTGCATTTTTTTATTAAGTAACCTAATTCCGATTAATTTAAAAAATGAAAAATTTGAAATTAAAACTTCTTATTTGCTAATGTAAATTGGAAGTTTACATTTTTGTTTATTTTTTCTTCTAAAATACCCGATTAGAAATGCGTTTGCAGTACTCGTAAAGTTACGCTTCGTCAGCCTTTCGTTTTGCAACTCTCGGCACAAAGAATGCTTTTCAGTTTACTTTTGTATTTTTGTAATCAGAGTAATTTGAAGAAGTTCAAAGAAAGAAATAATGATGCGAAATATCGTTTTGGTAAAAATAAGAGACTCAGCTAACTGGAAAATCGTGAATTGCTAAGTAGAGGTGAAAGACCGTAACTGTTTAACAGTGCGAGATCAAAATTTTAGAAGCATTCAGTGGGGCATAAAATGTGTGTGATGTATATGCCTGTAGGATATTTTAAACTGAGTTTTATTTTTTCTGTATTAAAATTTTCTTCGTCTAATTTATATATTTGGAGCACCTTCTTAGAAGTTATTGAATTCCTGTGAGCAAAAAGAAAGTTGTAAAGCCAGGTGAGTTGAATTATAACTTCATTAGTCTGCATGGAGCCACAAACAAGAAATTCTCATTTTGAATTCAGCTGCCGCTAACTTTTCCTTCGGGCTTTTTTTTTTTTTTAATATCTTACTAATGCCTTTAATTCTGTTTTATCGTTTTCATGATTTTTAAGGTTCTTGAAAGTTATACATTGTAATGTAAAACGCGGTTCCGTACCAAAGAAGTAAGTATACGTGTTTAAGTTGAAATCATAAGATTTAATGGTTGCTTTCCGTGAGTTTAACGAAACATGATGAACATACTGTTACGAAATGCCCAGCCGCAAAGTGACATTTGGGGCAAAATTGGCGATATGCCATAGACGGAGCGAGAACATTCTAGAACAAATTTTTACCGGTTTTCCACAGCATTCTGTGGCAAGTCGAAGGCAAGTCAAAAGCCATATAAACCCTGCCTGTACGCGGGAGTAGCAGAGTATCGTGAGTTTTATCGTGAAGAGTATATTGAGCTTGTTTGAGCTCTGAGAGCGATCGACCGAGTCGGGAGCTGTTTCAGTATTTTGCTCTGAAGCTGTCTTTACCGTTATTAGCCTGATAGCCGGAAGGCTGTGTTGCTGATTGTTTCAGCGTGTTTATCGTAATTTTTCGACGATTGTAACGTCTTTGAAACTCTCCTGTGAAACACTGGCGAATAAATTGTGTTTTGATTCTTCATCAAGTATTGTCGTCGTCAATCACTCCAAACCCACGAAACCCCCAGAACTCAACAATATCATGTCAGGACACATTAGTGAAACCTTGGGATAGACAGAAACATATGATAAATAACAGATAAATGTACTTGACTGTACAACATAAGTGGAGCCTACTTGATAGTTTATTTAACTAGGCAGGTACTTAGCTTCGTAGAAAATTATCAGGGATTACTATACGAGATTCCTGTTACAATCTAGTCTTTCCTTGCAGTTGAAATCGCCAAACCATGCTGGAATGATTTACGACAGATGTCCACGTCGATAAGGCAGATCGGGAAGACACTTAATCTTCATCCGCATTTCTTAGAATTTGTGGTTATACTGACTTTCAGCAGACGATGTATTAGTCTGCTCTTGGCAGTTCCGACGATGTATCCCATGATGGGTTTGACGGTTGTGATTGCGTAGAGTGATTTTCCCCCGTAGAGGTACATTTGAAAGAGTAAGTCGGTATATTCTACCGCAAGATTATATATATACTTTACCTTTTTCGGCTTAGCGCAGCCGCAAAGGAAGAATACAAATTTCCCAACTCTGTCCCTCACTGAGTTGAAAAGAGAATGAAAAAAAAAAAAAAAAAAAAAAAAGACATTCGTTAGTTAAAGTACAAGACCTAATAGATTACGCATTTTTTTATGATTAGCCCTACCAGAATTTTTCGTTAAAATATCTACTGGCATTTCTACTGTAGACGCATATTTAATGTTGATTTCTTTATTGTTATGCAACTCTCTTATATAGTAAAAGCGAGTAAAGGTGCATTTTGCTTGCTAGTGATGAACTGGATTTTTCACCAAATTTTGTGCGCTTGGTTTGTTACTATTTAACACAGTTGGTTCTGCTATCTTCTCCGAAAAACCTAGTTCTCTTAATAGTAACCGCAAATGCATCACTTCTTTTGAAGCTTCAGTTAACGCTATGTATTCTGCTTCAGTGCTAGATAGCGCTTCAATTCTTTGCATGCATGATTCCCAGAAAATCGGGCTTCCTGCTAATATGAAACCATAACTACTAAATTATTTCCTGTCAAGAGTACTTTCGGTACAGTCCACGTCTACATAACATTTAAGATTTTCCATTTGTTTTGTGATAAGTTATCTTCACGTTTAACGTAGATTTAAGGTATTGTAGTGTGCGCTTTGCTTGAATCCAGTGAACGTATTTCCGGTTACTGTTAAACTGACAAAAGTCCAGTAACAGAACGTAGAACGTCAGGTCGTGTAGATACAGCTAAGTAAATTAAGAAACCGAATAAGGATTGATACTTATTTTTGTCTACACTTCCATTTCCTTCGACCCTTGATGACTGGCAAGTTTAATGTTAGGATCTAAGGGTGTTGATAAGGCTTACATTTTTGCATACCGTATTTAGGCAAGAGTTCTTTTATATACTGAATTTGGCTGATGGATATGTTTTCATGATGTTCGATGTTAATGCCTAAACACTGTTTTATTTTGCCCAAATTCCTCATTTCAGAAGTTTGGTTGAGCGTTTTCTTAGTGTGTATCATAGAAGATTCCCTGTTAGTTAGAATTATTAAATCATCTACGTATATCGCTGTTATGATACAGTCATCAATTCCTTTCTGAACATATATACAGTTAACCGACGTTAACGGTTTTGAATTGGAGCTTTCGAAAAGTTTCATCTAACTTTAGATTCCCCATTCGTCCTGCCCGTAAATTGAATTTTTCAGCTTGTATGTAAACTTTACAGAAAAACTCAGAATTCTGAAACCTTCTGATTGAGACATGATCAATGACATGATGAGATTTATCATTTTTTTCCGTTCAGATAGGCTGCTTGAACATCCATTTGATGTATTTTTAAATAATATTCGTGTGTTAAAGTGAGCAGTGTTCGCATACAGCAAACTACGGGTAAGAACGTTTCCGTACCATCTGTTCCATATTTTTGCGAGTATTCCTTTGGCGACGAATCTGGCTTTGTACCGATCGACTTTGACGTTCGCTTTAGCTTTGTTTGGAATATCCATTTACGACAAACAGCTTGTTCATAGCTGCTGTCAATTTATTTGTATTTGCTCTGGATAAAGTTTCTTCTACAGTTCCTGGATCCGCAAAATCTTCAGAGTTTACCAAATTAGCTTGTTTTTGTTGAAAGATTTTTCTTGGTGTGCCTGGTTTTCCTGTTCTCAGGAATTTAGTTGTTCCTGGTCCTCTTTTTGAATTTTGATCTTAAATTTTCTTCAGCATCTGCTCTCCTTCATATAGCATTTCGGAATTCTTGTTGGCTTCTGAATTTTTTTCAGTAGGAACAAATTCGATTAATTCCTCTGCGTTATCTGTTAAAGTTTTCGAGTTTGGTTCAGTTTCCGTGAGTTCCAAAAAATCTGATATCACGACTTTGTGTTACTTCCCAAGTTTCAGGTTTCCATAAAGGATATATGCTTTTGTTTCCTCAGAATATTTAATTAGAATGTGTTCTTCACTTTTCGGGAGAAATGTGTTTATCCCGTTTGAGTTTGATAATGCAAAAGCTTTGCTTCCTGTGATCCTGAAATGCGATACTGTAGGCTTTAGACCAGAGTTCTTAAGGTGCTTTGATTAGTTTTTTTTTGTAGGACTTCGGTTACAGATGTAAGCGACTGTAGATATCATTTCCGCCCATAATCCTGGGAGTAATTTTGATTTGAACAGCAGATTATATGGCCATTTCCACTAGAGTATGAGTGGCGCGTTCTGCCTTTTTCTTTGTGTTGTGGTCTATTCTCAACTGAGAACTAGCATTTAATGCCCTCCTTTTCTAAGAATTGATTAAATTCGGGGTTTTAAATTGCGGAGTACTTTCAGTTACTTCTCCTTTGGTTCTCAGCCTGAAATTTGTACGTTTCAAATGCTTCTAGGACTCCGGACCTTTTCCTTAGGGTAAGTAATTTTCCGACCACAGTAATTTTCCGCGATTTGTCGTCGATGAATGTAATAAAATATTTTGCACTACCTAAAGATGTAACTTTCATGGACTACAGATATTGGTGTGTACAAGATCAAGTACGCCACGATTTGCTCTGTGCGTTTATTTTGGGAATGGTAACCTTGTTTGTATTTGGTACAAGTTTCATAAAATAGAGTTTCACTATTATATTTTGGAATCTTTAGACCGTGTACCAAATTTTTGGAATGCAACACTTTTAAGTCGGTTAGATTTAACTGACCATACCTTTCATGTCACAGTTTCTATTTACTCTTTGAATAATTTGCACTACTTTTTGCAACATTTGAAACCTTGATTACATCTTCTTGATTTACAACATATAGGCCATTTTGCTTCGTTGCTTGTTAAGACTGCGAGTTTATTTTTATCTTTAACTAACGCTACGTTACGTTACGTTGCAAAGTTTACTGCAATTAAGTTATTTTTAGGTTGGGAACATATAATACATCATTAAGTATAGTGTGAAGTTGAATAGAATAATTTAACTTCCCCTCTTTGACATCTAAAAGTTTAATACTTGCTAACTAAACTTTACTCTTTATTTCAGTTATTGATGTGAATTTACTTCTGTTATTGTATATGAATGCTGTTGCTCCTGAATTAAGGCACCAATTATGTATTCCTAATTCTCGCGTTGAATTCACAATGGCGTGAGAACAACTTTGTTTAGAGAGTTCTTGATTAGGATTTTTGGTTTTATTTTATTCACATTATGACGCTTTGTGATCTTTTGTCTTATAAGTACCTGAAGGTTTTCGCATTCTTAGACTTCACTTTCGCGTTGCCATGATATTTAGCAACTAAGGCATTCTGCAACTGGCTGTTTCCTTGCGCTTTAAATTGGCGACTTTTAGATGTTTCTAGGAACTTAACGTTTAGCGTGTTTAAGTCTGGTAATTTATCATGAAATTCTATCCCGATTCTAAAACTTTTGGATTCTTCGGTTGAGCTAGAATAGAGGTGAATAATAGGGAATAATAGAGAAATGGTTAGGAATTTTTCTGAAATTTCAGCTCCTATTTCTGCTAGTTTGTCCACAGTTTCGAAGATAGTGTGGAGAACTTTATTATTATTATTGTTGTTGTTAATCGTCCACTTACCCGAGAGAGGGCGCTACCAGCTTTCTCCCTCTTCTCCACTAGAAGAAAATTCGGACTGACTACTCTGTTCCTGGCTGCCGTCGGAGGAGCATACGCTCACCTCTCTTCCATTTCGTGATGTCTTCGTAGCTGAATTACGATTCCGATATTCTTGCCGCGTGGACTTGTTACTTGTAAAAACGCTCATTGCGTGAACTGAATACGACACGACTGTGTATGTGTGAAATTGTCTTGAAATATATATTCTTTCTAGCATTAAATAAAAATGTTAAATATCACCGAGCCAAGCTATCATCGCCTTACCTGCAGCAACAACACACACAACCAAAAATGGCGTGCATAAATCAAAGCGCCATAAATGGTGACCCGTCAAGTTAGTGAGCACGTGCCTCCTACAACCTGCTTGCATCGTCCAGTTCTGTGATTATAATGTGCTGTGAAGTGGAAATATCGTCTGTTCATGCCAACTAATAGCGTAATCCATCATTATTTTCGTGCTATCGTCAAAATTGTGTGAAAAACAGTTGTGCTTGCTTAACAACGTGCTTGTGAATTCTCATGCGAAACGACAAAGTGCTTTGAAGTGTTCTACATATAAATCATACAACGTGGTTACATATTGCAAAATGAGTTTTTCTTGGAATATTTTTTCTATATGTGAATTGTGTTACGCTGAATCTGCTACTGACTGAGCCAATATTTCTCGTATAATTCGGAGGTAAGCCACGCAAATTCTTAGTAGTACTTATGCTTATATTCGGATAGCTTACCTACAAAAGTGTTTTTCTCACGTTAATGTTTACATTAACTTTATTTATTTTACACTAGTGTCGTATGTGAACTTTTTAGTGACTGATTATTGTGTATTTGTGTCATATTAGCATTATATATTTGTTTTGTGAATCATGTCTCCACCACAACCCATCGCAGACGATCTTAATATTTCACGTGTTTCCGTCAAACCTCCCCCATTTTGGAAAGTAAACCCCACTTTGTGGTTTGCACAACTAGAGGCCCAGTTCGATATCGCCGGAATCACTGTCGACTCCACGAAATTCAATCATGTGATATCTGCAATTGAATCCGATATTCTCAATAGCGTTTGTGATATCGTTTTACGCCCACCAGTGACTGGCAAATATGATACACTAAAAACACGCTTAATTGAATTGCATTCTGAAAGTGAGGAGTCAAAGATACGTACACTTCTTCAGGGGCTAGAACTTGGCGATCAGCGCCCTTCACAATTACTTTGCCGCATGCGAAACCTCGCTGGAGAGACCGTTGGAGAACCCTTGTTGAAATCCCTATGGATATCTCGTCTCCCGCAGAATACACAAAGTATTCTTGCTGCCTTAAGTGATGACCTCCCAAAACTCGCAGTTGTAGCTGATAAAATTACAGATCTCACAACTCTCCCGCACATAAATAGTGCTGCCACGGCATCTGCCTCTCCCATTGAACAGCAAGTTGCAGAGCTGACAAAGCAAGTAAATGAACTTTCGCTAGCAATCAAAAAGAGCCGTGAGCGTTCCTGTGAACGAAGAGACAGTTATCCCCAACGCAACAGTAGGCGTAGTAGATCCAATAGACGCTATCGACAGTACAAAGAACCTTGCAACGACATCTGTTTCTACCATACTAATTTTGGTTCCAAAGCACGAAAATGTGTTTCTCCGTGCAATTTCCGGCAGTCGGAAAACTAGATCGGCGATCGCTTGTCGGCCAACGTTGCGACCGCCAAATTAATCGAATTCTTTTGGCCGATTCATCCTCAAAGCTGACCTTTTTAATTGACACCGGAGCCGATTTATCTGTCATTCCCAAAAGTTACAGTCAGCATGCCAAAAAACCAGCTGCATTGGTACTCTTCGCCGCTAACGGCACTAAAATTGCAACGTATGGCACCAAACTTTTGACCATCAATTTAAACTTGCGTCGCTCATTTACTTGGCCTTTTGTCCTGGCTGACGTCAATCAACCCATCATAGGTGTTGACTTTCTCACGAAGTTCAACTTACTTATAGATGTTAAAAACAACCGTTTAATTGATGGGCAAACAAAACTATATTCTTGTGGTAGACTTCCCAGTGTGAACCCACTCAGTACTAGCATCCATATTTTGATGGGTAACTCAAAATTTGACAAAATTCTTGCCGATTACCCTAACTTGACAAATCCTTCGCAAACTTTTGAGAGGGCAACAACGTCAACAATTTTCCATCACATCGAAACAAAAGGACCTCCTATTTTCTCGAAACCTAGAAGATTATCTCCAGAATTACTTCAAGCTGCACGTCAAGAGTTTGACTTTCTCCTATCAAAAGGCATCATTCAGCCTTCAAAAAGTCCCTGGGCAAGCCCTCTACACATGGTTCGTAAGGCTAATGGCGACTGGCGACCATGCGGGGATTATCGTCGTTTAAACGCCGTTACAATTCCGGATCGTTATCCCGTACCCCATATTCAGGATTGCACTCAAATGTTTTCAGGAAAGAACATATTCTCAACACTTGATTTAGCCCGTGCCTATCATCAAATTCCTGTTAACCCTGCAGACATTCCGAAAACGGCCGTCACTACCCCTTTTGGTCTTTTTGAATTTTTGGCTATGCCGTTTGGTTTACGAAATTCAGGCCAAACTTTCCAACGTTTTATACATGAAGTTTTATTTGGATTGGATTTTTGCATCCCTTATTTTGACGACATCCTTATTGCATCAACTAGTGAAGAAGAGCACATCCGTCATCTTCGTCAAGTGTTTGATCGTTTGAATAAACACGGTTTGACCTTAAACCCTAACAAATGTGTACTCGGAAAACCGTCTGTTTCCTTTTTAGGTTGCCTGATTACTGCCTCAGGCGTAAAACCCCTGCCTGATAAAACCAAAGCAATTGCCGACTTCCCAAAACCTACCACTATTGTCGAGCTCAGACGTTTTTTAGCCATGATAAACTTCTATCGTCGCTTCTTACCAAAGGCAGCTGAGACCCAAGCTTCACTGAATGAACTCTTAAAAGATTCACGTAAAAATGATAAACGCCCCATTCCTTGGAACGACGAACTTAATCAGGCATTTGAAAAATGTAAACACGACCTTAGTAATGCTGCAACTCTCTCTTATCACTCTCCTAACCAAAAGCTGAGTGTTATGGTCGACGCGTCTGACATTTCCATCGGAGCTGTCTTAAACGTTCGACACTCTAATGACTACCAGCCGCTAGGATTCTTCTCCCGTAAGCTGTCCCCCACCGAACAAAAATACAGCACGTATGACAGAGAGCTATTAGCTATTTATGCAGCTATAAAATATTTCAGGCATAATCTCGAGGGTCAACACTTCACTATCTTTACTGATCACCGACCTCTAACTTATGCATTCACATCAAAATCAAATTCTGCTTCCCCGAGACAAATTCGGCATTTAAATTACATAGCTCAGTTCAGCACTGATATTCAGCATATATCAGGTTCCAGCAATGTCGTCGCAGACACTCTCTCGCGTATTCAGGGCATCGATGCCAATGCACCACTGGATTTCACGCTTATTGCTCACTCGCAAGCCACTGATGAGGAGTTAAAACGTCTGAGTGAAGACCCGAACTGCTCATTGAAATTCCAGTCATTGCAACTTACTCCGGACCTCCAACTATTGTGCGATACCTACAACAACAGACTGCGACCTTATGTACCACTCGACTTCAGGAAGAAAGTTTTTGACTGTTTCCACAACCTATCGCACCCAGGTATCCGGGCTTCCAAAAAGCTCATACAAGAGAGATTCGTTTGGCCATCCATGCAAAAGGACATTGCCAATTGGACTCGTTCCTGCATCATGTGCCAACGTTCAAAAGTTACTCGGCACACACACAGCCCTTTGAAAAAAATCGCGATGCCTTCCGAACGATTCGACCATGTCCATATAGACATTGTCGGTCCTCTGCCACCATCTGACGGTTATCGATATCTACTCACCTGCATTGATAGATTTACTCGTTGGCCAGAAGCTTTTCCCATTCAGGACATCTCTGCCGACTCTGTGGCTCGACAGTTCATCTCCGGTTGGATTGCACGATTTGGTGTACCATCAGTTGTGACAACTGATCAAGGTCGACAATTCCAGTCACACCTTTTCGCTTCCCTGACATCTTTGCTTGGAATACGCCGAATTCGCACTTCACCATACCATCCTTCCGCCAACGGCTTAGTGGAACGTTTACACCGCGACCTGAAAGCAGCCCTGAAGTGCTATAATGACACCCGTTGGACTACATCACTCCCCCTTGTGCTTCTTGGTTTACGTTCTTCTTTCAAGCAAGACCTCGCAGGTACATCCGCTGAACTTGTCTACGGCACAGCCCTTCGATTACCATCTGAGTTCTTTCAGCCATCCTCTGCTCCAGTCGACCCAGCATCCTTTCTCCAGACTTTCCGAGAGGCGATGAAGAAGCTGTCTCCGACTCCTACATCATGCCACAACAAAGCCACCCCATTCGTACACCATGCACTGAGCACTTGCACTCACGTATTTGTGAGAAACGACGCGGTAAAACCACCGCTCGCTCCTCCATACGATGGACCCTTCAAGGTCTGTGCACGTAACGATAAACATTTTACCGTTCTCGTGCGCGACAAGGAAACCGTTCTGGGAATAGATCGACTGAAACCTGCTTTCTTCGAAGCTTCAAACACTCAGGTTCCTGTGACCACCGATCCTCCTGATCCCCCAGATCCAACTGTTTCTCTGGATACTCCTTCTTCGATAGACCTTACGCTTCCTACCAGTGCTTCACCAGTCGTCACACGGTCAGGAAGACGTGTTCGCTTCAACACCAGATATTTGTGAACTGAATTTTTTCATCGTACCTTTGGTACTCGGGGGGGAATACTGTGGAGAACTTTATTATTATTATTGTTGTTGTTAATCGTCCACTTACCCGAGAGAGGGCGCTACCAGCTTTCTCCCTCTTCTCCACTAGAAGAAAATTCGGACTGACTACTCTGTTCCTGGCTGCCGTCGGAGGAGCATACGCTCACCTCTCTTCCATTTCGTGATGTCTTCGTAGCTGTATTACGATTCCGATATTCTTGCCGCGTGGACTTGTTACTTGTAAAAACGCTCATTGCGTGAACTGAATACGACACGACTGTGTATGTGTGAAATTGTCTTGAAATATATATTCTTTCTAGCATTAAATAAAAATGTTAAATATCACCGAGCCAAGCTATCATCGCCTTACCTGCAGCAACAACACACACAACCAAAAATGGCGTGCATAAATCAAAGCGCCATAATAGAATTTAGGTAATCCTGCATTTATTCGTTCGCGTTCATCGCTTTCGAGATAAGTTACTTTATGAGGTTAATTTTAGTAATAGGGCCTTTCAATTTCTAGCAGTTTCATCCATGCCTCGTATTGTATACAAGTTTGACGTTTTTTAATATGCGCTACCTTGGATGATTTCATGCTCAGACCAGTAATTGCTAAAGCTTTTTATCTTTTGAAACCTACTTGTTAAGTTCGGTTTGGTTAGTTTCTGTCTTGACTAGCTGCCCACTCGGGATTTCACGAAGTTCTGACTTGATTAAAACCATTTTGATTTGAAATCGTCATATTTCATATTAAGTTACTGTTATCCAATTTCTCAATTTGAATATTCGGGTTCATCATTTTCATCAGATACATACAGTTTCAGTAAAGCCAAGGAAAGACGAAAAAATAATTTCTTACCTTTTTTTTTCCACCAAAAACCAAATGTTTGACTTACTGCTCCAGTGGACTTCTTGGGAACCTTGTTAACTGAATGACTAGGTATCTGACTACCTGGGCCCATAACCTGTTGTTTTGATTTTTAAGTTTCTTGGGAGTGATGTGCAGTAATGTAAATTGTGGTTCTTTACCAGAGAAGGAAGTATATTTATTGTAAGTTGAAAACATGAGGTTTAATGGTTGCTTTCTTGGAGTTTAACAAAACATGATAAACATATCATGTCAAACTATAACACATTCGTAAAACCATGTGATGAATAACAAATAAATGACAAATACTTGACTGGGTACAACATGCGTTGAATATAATTGACAGTTTATTTAGTTAGGCAGTAAATCATCCGGGATCCTGTACTAAATTCCTGTTACAATATAGTCTTTTACAACTATATTCCACTGCAGATTTCCATACGCTGAAATCGCCACATCCCCTGGAATGATTTACGACTGCTGGCCACGTCGATAAGGGCATCGGGAGGACACACGTTCTTCACCCACATTTCTTGATACTTTGCTTTGTTGGTTATTCTGGCTTGCAGCGGGAGATGCACTACTCCTGCTCTTTCCAGATTTTTTAATGAGTCCCCTTAGTGACCTGTCGTGCGTAAAAGTCTAAAGATGAAGTAAAGTTGAGATAGCCTTGTAAAAGAAAAAGATAAGTGAAGTCCTGAGCTTCGGTGATCAGTAAGCCATGTCTGGGGCTGCTGCAGAAGCGCAGGTAGATGGGGAAAGGTTGCCGGAAACACGTTATGAGGCTTGTCGAATCCGAAACGTGGTGAGCTGGCAAACTACTGTACAATACAAAAAACAATACATGTATGCTGAAACATTAAAGAAAAATTCTAAGTAAACTATAAAATAGTATCTGTTCTGACAAAACTGCAGTTAATTGGTTGTGATTGCTTCTAGAGTAAATGACAGGAAGAAATAATATTCAAAAAGTTAAATATGGTATTTTATATTGGTAGCAAAATGGATTGAAATCCAACAAACAGGACATTCAAATTGAAATACCAGGATTAAAATATTTAGACCGCATAGTCTCATCTGATGCGCTCTCATTAGATTCAACTAACGTGCAAGACATTGCAAGTTTTTCCACACCTACTAATAAATAAGAATTGATAAGATACTTGGGCAATATATATGAGATTTGTGTCTCTGTTTTCTAATTAAACTTCCATTATTGGATAAAGATACCAGCTGACTATGGCATGCGAAGTGTGATGAACATTCCTGTGAATCAAATTTTTACTTCAGTCAACCCTTGTGTTGCAATTCTTTGATAAATAAAAACCAGTAGTAATTTCTCTTGATGGTAATTCATTTGGACCAGGTGGAATTCTTTTGCAGAATAATAAACCAGTAGATTAAACTTCGTCAACATTAACTGATACCCAATTTCTTAATTCAGAAAAGAACTTCTTTATGTAGTTAATGTTTGTGAACATTTCCCTTATTTTGTTTTTGTTCAAAACATAGAAATAAAGTAGACCATAAACCCATATGAACGTCGTTGCAGACTAGGTTCACCCATTCATGGCAACAGTATTTTCGGCGGGGAATGATGTTTACCAACAGGATACTGCACCATGTCATAAGGGTCGAATCGTCAGTGAGTGAGTGGTTTGAGAAACATTCCAGTGAGTTTCAAGTCATTGTCTTGGCATCCGAATTCACCTGAAATTAATCCAATAGAGCATTTGCGGTCAGCTGGAAAAACAAATTCGTGCTGCCTCGCTACTCCCTCGCAATGTGCGGAATTGCAGGACCAGTTGGTGAGCGCTTGTTGCCAGATATCTCAGTCTATGTATCAGCACCTTGTGGAATCCTGAGAAATAGTTGACTGTTGCTGATGCTTTTCTATATCACCTATGTCATTACGTTCATGCCATTATATGTGACGTAGATTATGTCGAAGTAATGGTCTCTGGGGTTGTTCAAGCTTCAAAATCCAAGCTTGATGAGAATAGACAAGGAATAATCGATGATACAGAACTACAAATTGTGAAAACTATATCTTGAATGGCTGACTGCCAAATCCTGTGGGATTCTCAGTCTGAATTATATATTGAGAAGACATTATTTGCCGAGGACAACGACCAGCAATCCCAGATTTTTGCCTCAAAGATATATCTCAACGTTCTGCATGTATGCCATTCAGGTATAGTTACTTGTAAAAACTTTGCACGTCATTCTTTCAACTGGCTAGAATTGACATCAGATATTTAAAGCTTCATATCAAATTGCACCTCTGCATACAGAACCAAAGACAGAACACTAAAGAACCTTTTCTAGACAGAAGCTACCTGATAGACCTTGGCAAAAAATTGTCATAGATTTCTCCCATCTGTAACATATATTTTGGTCATTGACTACTTTTTCAAATATATAGAACTATAACATATGCATCAAACTGCATCCGCTGTAATCAGTGTTCGAAAAACCTATTTTGCATGTTTTGATGTTCCAGAGGAAATAGTTGCTGACAGTGGTTTACTATTTGATAATAAAGAATTTCGTCACTTGTGTAAAGTTGAGATATTATCTTTAATCCGTCAACTTCTAACTATCCTTGCTTTAATGGTTAGATCACAGGCTATGAAAGCAGACTTACCAAAGCTGTACAGAATAAATGTGTGCCCACCTCGATTTGCTAGAATACAGTAACGAACATGCCAATGAACAGCGTGCCTTCACCTGTTGAAGTGTTAATGGGTAGACGCACTCTCACATTAATTCCTACTCTGGCAGCTCAACTTATTCCTCACTAAAATTATAGTGTTATAGTGAACCATTTGGAATGTAGGCAACGGTGACCAGCACAATTATGACCGTCATTCTCGTCCACTTCAACCACTCTATCTTGGTCAAACAGCTTTCTTTTTAGCAGAAGTGGAAGATATGACAGATAACAGTCATAAGACCACAACCACGATCTTTTGTCATTACAGCACAGAATAGTAAACAATACAGTAGGAATAAAATGCATATTAAACCCTTTAAATACTCGATTATCAGAAGAAGGACAAGAGTATTAAGGAAATATTTGTTTCTAGCTTGCTCAGCAAATGGTGCACCTGTGATTATTGACAATTTCTGTTCATCTCGGATAATTAATGCTCATGTTGATATTTCTCTAATTAGTGGTTACTTAATGTGACAAGCACCGGCAAACCCCCCGCAACGTTTTAACGACTTACGTGGGCAATAATCGTTTTTCTTTATTTCATTTTTTAAGCTCAGTTATGTGATAATTTATTTTTTAAAATTTAAACTGTTTGTCTTTTTTACCTTTCCTTTTTTTAGTTCTCAAAAGAAAGAGGTATTATGTATGTTATTTTAATCTTAATCATAATTTATTTTTTAAAATTTAAACTGTTTGTCTTTTTTACCTTTCCTTTTTTTAGTTCGCAAAAGAAAGAGGTATTATGTATGTTATTTTAATCTTAATCATTATACGTTCTATTTATAACCGCGGTTCTACAACTTTCGTTTCGTACGTTTTCCTGCGAGTGTATAGTTGCTGCTGTGTGTTGTCACATTTTAGGCATAGTAAAATCTTATCCATATGAATATAAATTATTACTTCTTTAACCATGCAAATTTAACAGCTTAGTCTACCAAAACTAATAAAAATTTGGAAACGGAATTAAACAAGTAAATTTTTGCGAAGTGAAGCGTGACAAAAGCAGTTAGGCATAGGAACACGAAAAATGTTCCATCATTTGCAAATCAATTAATTACCTGTGAATTTATAAAAATTCTAAATGCTAATAAATATATAAAAAAACTGCAGTAACGAAAATGCAAAGGGAATATGCATAAATTTATAACAATAAAATGGATATATAAAATTTACAGCAGTACAAAAACAAATTTGAATAAGTATTTTGACTAATTTATAACGCGCTGTCCTTGTTAAGAGTTACCAGCCCAGTTTAAATATTGTTTTGATTTGACCATTTCTGGTAAGGTAGGTTGGTTTGGTTTGCCAATAATAGATGGCAGTTAATATTTGTTGTAAATATCCAAAAAATAAAATGACATAAAATAAATAGTAATAATAAGACTTATCCTTAAACTGATATTTGTGTTTTCATGACCTTTCAGACTTAAGTGAATGTGAGGATAGTCGGTGCTTCATTACTTGTTTCTATTTCAGATTAAAGATATCTGCATTAATCACAATTATCTTCAGCTGCGAGTTATTTTCAGTTAGTTTATAGTATATTAATTTGGAAGTTTATGACGGTCTTCTCTAAAACTAAGCTTTTGATGATTCAGTCTGTGAGGTCATTTTAGAAATAGCAATGTCTGTCATCTAATCTTTACATTAAAAAAAAAAGTCGCGGCTTAAATTCATATAAAAATGCCGCCTAGACGGTATGGTGGTTAGGAGAGCCTGATTGCGATACTGAGAGCTCGGGCTCGAATCCCGGAGAAGGCACGGATGCAAAATTGTCTGTACCTTCATAGGAGGCAACGGTGGCCGCCCGTTAGACGCCTCCACAATAAAATGGCCACCACTTCTGGCCCTAGGAGTGGCCAATGCTGTTATAGGCAAGTGCCCAGCATGGAAAAAAATTCATATAAAATTGTTGCAAAATATAAAAATAATTCAGAAAATAACTGGGCTATAATCTAGAAACGCATCCTTGCTGATGAACAAATAATTTTTCATTCAGTTCTTTTTTCTTCACCATTGCGTGAAAATCAAAATTAAAAAACGGAACTGGAAAATTGGTATCTTAGTTTTATTATTTAGGAAACTTTTTGTTTACAAAAATATTATTGAAGTCATTCGGGCGTTTTTTTAATACCATTGTTGTAATGAAAATAGTGCAGTGGGAAGTTTTTCGTTGTCAGTAATTTTAAGGCGATTGTATTCGTTATTTTGCAAAAAAGAGAAGGAATAATAATGTGATTCTTTACAACGCTACGATCGCAAACAGCAATTAAAATTCTCATTATTGAAATTTCAAGTATATTTGCAGTAAAATATGAATATTTGAAAAAGTGGCATGCCTTCTTTAGTATAAAAGGTAAATTGTCTAAATTCCGATTAAAACAAAATACCAAATAAAACAAATCGTAATTCTCGCTTTAGTCACTGCATTTTGACATCAGCATTGTAACACTTTTATACCTCAGATTCGTTAGAGCATTCAGGGTATACATGCAAATAATCATGTTACTCGTAAATACTCTTGTTGCCACATATATTTGTAAAATCTCGATAACTTTTACTAACCCTGTTCATTTTTAGTTTTCTTTTACCAAGAAACGGAATCCAAAATAATTTTTTTTTACCATGAATTTCATCTTGGTTTTGATAAACCTTTTAAAATCACTTTGATTTCCAGATTAACTTGACTGTTATGAAATAAAGTAGTTGTTTAGAATGAATAAGCATTAAGCCCTAAATTGTCTATCACTCCTAAATTTAGCGAATCATTCTGTGATTTATAAATTTGTGTGATGATACACTTTGATGAGTTTGTATTTATCAAGCGATATTATTATATGATGATTTTTAACTTAAATAGGCGAATGATGCTTAATTCAATTAAAAAACAAGCAGATATGATTTTTTTTAATTTGCAGTTAAATAATGAAAGTGAATTAAGTTTGCCATAACTTTACCTAATTTTCATCTTAGGCTTAGTAACTAAGAAATTTCGAATGGCATTTATATGTATGATGATTCAAATTGAATATGAATAAACTAAAATTTTTACTATTTCAGAGATCTGTTTGCTGCATTTATGTACGAAATGGTAAAATGATGAGAAGCATGTTTTCATCTTAATTGTGATTACTGTTCTGAATCATCAATCCATTCTTCCATCTAAGGTAAGCTCTAACTATTATTAAAACTGGGTTTGATGAAAGACGTAAATTTCAGATATCGTCATTTGCAGTTTTCATCTTTATGCTTAACTTTGCGTGTAACAGAAGAATAATCACACTTTTACAAAAATTTGGAAGCAGTTGTAATGTGTAAAAGATTAGTTTTACAAAGAAAAAAAAAAGCTATAGCGTCTACAATCGATATATTTTTAAATAATCGAAAATATACTCACAACTGAAGGTAACTGTGATTAATGCAGACATTTTCCATCTGAAATGAAATAAGTAATAAAGCATTCACATTCAGTTAAAACATTAACGCTAAATGATAACGCAAATATAAGTTTATATTTATTATTACTTATTTATTTAATTAGCCCAAAATTATTGTCTCGAAATGTCTGTTAGTCTTGACATGGGATTTTGCGTTGGCTCATTATAAACGGCGAATAACTTTTCAAATTGTTGCCACCAAATATTATCGGCCTGTATTATTTCTAAAGAAATTAAATAATGAAAAATCTGTATATATGTATGTATATTCCTCTCACTGAGAAACCATCAAATTTTGAATAAGGTAGTCCTCCACATGTAAATGTTCGCCTGGAAGCCCCAATTTTGAATTTCGAATTTGTTTTATGATTTATTTCATATTTTGTAAAACCTGCAATGGATTTTTGATTAATAAACTCGACGACTTGAAAGCGAGCAGAGGCAACACTGTTCGTAATAATACATTTTTATCTCTAGCTTGACTGTCTAAGGGAAATTTGAAAGATATGCTGTTTTTAAATGTTTTGTAATAAATATTTTGTAATTTTGATGTTGAATTGAATTTCATGTGGCATAAGTTCGAAGAACATGATACTTAATAAATAAAGTTTACACCTAAAACGTTAATAATAAAAATACAAAAAACGTTTTTAGCCATCTTACCAAAAAAAAACTTGTTGAATTGTGAAAAGAATATAAAAATGTATGCCACTACTTAACACTGCATCAAGAATTCTAAACAGATGCAGCTTTTAAAAATTTTATATTTTGTTGTTGAATTGTATGTGACGTAAGTGCGAAGAAACGATTCTTATTAATAAAGCTAAGAAAGAGAAAAAAAAAGAGAACGAAGAGGTTAACAGGAGTGAGTGCAAAAGCAGACTGGTAGACTGTGAGCTCAGCGAGAGTGTAAAAAACCATAACAACCCCTTTTTGGCGACCGTTAGTATCTGAAAGTTTTCACATTTAATTTTTTTTTAATTTTATTATTTGAATATGACTTGCTCGTGTCTTACTTTGCCTAATGATTCACCTTTGTTTCGTTTCCCCGCTATTGTAATTTTGTACAGGAAAACTTTTTATTAAGGAAAACTTATTTTAAATTAAAACATGCTTAGTCCACCTTTAATCTATAACAAGTGTATCCAGTTCCTCGTCGTATAACCGAAAAATAAAAGATGAATATATGCGAATCTGAAAATGGGAATAAGCTAAACGATTTTTAGTGGGTACGACTACGTATTGAAAATAACTGAATATGTATCTTTAAGGCCAAAAGCAACTAACAAGTGATTACAAAGAATGAGAGCATTTGATATGAAACTGAATTTCCATTTATGTAACCATATGTAACGTATATTACATAAAGTATATTTCTGAACGCAAACGAAACTGGCAGAAATCTGTAATTAATTTATGTTTATTAGGATGGATAATTAGTTAATTCTGGAAAACTGTTATAGGTCTGCTTTGGGATGAACACTTTCATGAATGACAGGCTGACGGAAACTGACTCTTGTTCACATTACGTACGGCAAACAAAACAAAACCCTACACAACTAGATAGTTCATTTGCATTACCACTAAACGCTGTAAATTTAGCTTTTAAATTGAAATATATCACGTTTGTCGAGGTAATGAGCACATGCAGGGGGATGCATATTGTAGTAAAGTAGTAACAGAAACGATGATTGCTTCTAATAACTTCGTGGGGTTATGAAATAGTAATATACACGTATGCATTTAATCTGCTGTGATATGAAAAATACAGATATCACTGCACCTTGAAAACAACGTCCTCTGAATCTCCTCCTTTTACTATTGTTTATTAGAGGCGATGGAGGAATGTTTCCATAACGTCTTTCATTATGTGTTTCGTGGAAATGCGTGCACTTCACAGCTGATTGAAAGCTTCAGTTTGCCGACTTCCCATAAGCGGTGTTCAAAACCTCTCTTCTTCAGTTAAACCTTGAGAAAGTTGGTTGGAGCTGAAAAATGGCCAAGTCAAACCTCTAAAGCTGTGAATGAGGTCATTTGGAAATTTCTATCCGAATACAGCCGTGCTTGTCTTAACACCCCCCGAACAATTGTATTTACCGTTACTATTCGTTTTGAAACCAGATTGTATCCACCAGTTGAAGTGTTCACCGTTCTGTCAATATTCATTGTTCCATCACAATATTCGTTGCACATCTGTGACATAGTCTGCTTCAGTGAAGACTTCCACTGTCACAACGCGCAGTGTACCGACCAACCGTCATATAATAATTGCCTGACTTACAGCTTTCCACCGTGCATTCCATGATTGCCAACTCGTAGTCGTAGATCCAGTGTGCTCCTCCTATAGATGTGATATGAAGATTAATTGTGCTTTTACATCGCTATACCCTGCCTTTCACGCTGTGTCTCTTTCGTGTGCGTTAAAGAGACACAGCGTTTATTAAATAGACTATCCTAAAAATAGTACGGATATTATGTTGAGATATTGTGTGTGTGTTCCAAAAGCAGATTATTCCGAAGGATTTTGTAAAGTAAATGTCTATATGTCAATAAATAGGTTGGTGATCAACGGAGGCTGTTTCTAGCTGAAAGCGTAGACTTTGAATTCCTAGGAAGTCGTATGCTTTATTCTGGCTTTAACTTTTGTAATGAGCAGGTTACTTCACCCCCTTCTGTCTGAAAGCACTCTTAGGAAGTTTGCTGGTGGGAGAATTGGGTTACGTATCCTTATATCGCAGTTCTTTGGTTGTTCTTAGTCAAAACTGGGCTGAGCTAGGATAATGTTTCATTTTTATATGAATGATATGCATTATGAGATCTATTCTTGTTCACGGACCTGTCCGCAAACGTAACGGAATGAGCTACAACAAGTCTTCATTCGCGAATACTTATGGCAACTAGGCCACCAGCGCCGAGCATTAAATTTGCTAAACACTGGTAGTTCAGTGCAGGGTTCGAATCCCGGCGAACGGGCTGGCTGCATGAGCATTTTATTTGCTTTCCTCATATGTAACATGTATCGAGCCAATTTCCTTTAGAAAGTCTTCTACGAAGCCATGCCGCCCCCAAGGTAGATAGCCCTCTAGTACTTTGGCATAATGAAATAAACCAAACCAAACCAAACCAACTTACGGCAATTATAAGTAAAATATAAAGCTTTCTAAAGCTACCTATGCCAGTGATTGCTTATGCATTTTCGGTACATTCGATATTCACTGTTGTGACCTTGTCTCAGGAGGAGACTCGTAAAAATAGCATTGGAATAACTGTTTATTGTTATTAACCATCATTAGGCTAATGTTTTGAAAAGTAAGTCTTAAGTTTCATCCAAATGTCTGCAAGCATGGAGTACTGCTATTCCTGAAATTTTATAGATCTGAATTTTCGAATATAAATTAAAATAACACACCGAATAACAGATGTTGAAGCAACAAGAATCCGCGTAAGTTACATAAATTTGTAGGACTAGTTTCGAAGGTTTAAATAGAATCTGCAACTGAAGAAAATTTTATTTAAACTTCTAAACTAGTCCTGCAAATTTGTGCAACTTAACGTTGATTCATGTTGCTTTAGTATCTTCAACAACCGTATTCTTAGGTTGTTGGTTCGTAATGCTATAGTTTTTCATAGAGAAGAGAGCAGATTTAAAAATGAGCATACTTGTATGTAGCGCAAGAAAAGAAGTTTCAGTGTAGTCTCGTTTTAACGGTGGTCAATCCTTACTGCATACAGCGTTCAAATCAACGGGCGCAATTATGCATAATGTAAATGATTTAGTTATTTATTTGTTCGAAAATATCATAAAAGATTCAAATAGCGATTGAAAATGCTCGTGAAATTCACAGTTGATTATAAATGGTTATTTTTGAGCATATTTGGTTTAAATTAGTATTTGTATCAACTAAGAAGCTTTGTAAGTTCCGCAAGTATGGCGTATTGTTTAATGCTATAGCATATAAAATTCATGTGTAACGCAATTGGCAAATTTGATATCTTAATTTTTTGGAAATTGGAATTTAACGGCAAAAGCGTAGCAGTATTTTGTTATGGAAAATTTCCATTTAAGTTCTGTTGCTGCTATTCTTCCGAACGCCTTATCGTCAAGATAAAATGCAGTTTTACAAGTATATATATTATGTGAGACTTAACGCCAATTGCAGTATGACAGAATATGATGGTATTCCATTTTGCTATAATGTTCGATGTCACTGATATTTCTTAACTGTGTTAAATTTTTTCGAATACCTTTCAAAGAATTTTAATATCACTTAAGGATCCCAAGGATCTTACAGCAGTTTTCCCACGGGAAACATTCATTTTGTTCCTTCTCCGTAAGATTGTTTACGATTACCTTCAATATTCTCGAGAATAAAGAAGCTAGTTAAAAGTGTTGCTTGCGTGCGTTATTTTAACTTAATGAAATCAGATTTGAGTTGCTGACTGGACTGAATGAAATCAGATTTGAGTTGCTGACTGGATTGGAAGATTTCCATATCTAAAAACGCAGTAGTTTAGAAGGCCCATTTTCAAATTTTGCTTACATATGCTGTCTGAGAAGAAAAGAAAGAAAATTCAATTTAAAGTTTAATTTGAGCAATGCATTGCATAAAGATGACTGTAAATATATTTCAACAATTTAAAATATAAAAAAATCAATGGCAATTTTTTAGATATAAATCTTAAAAAATGTAATCATAGGCAAAAATGCCTGTTCCTTTCATGTTTTCTGTTATTCAACCTATTTTTTAAATAAAGAAGTTTAATTATTTTAAATATGAACTGTAATAATATTTATTTTATTATTTAAAATATGAACTAGTGTGTTACATTCATGATAAAAATTAATTACAATGCACTGCATAACGATGACTATATTTCTACAATTTAAAATTTAAAAAATCAATTGAAAATTTTTAGATATAAATTTAGCAATAAAAAAATAATTTTTTTCCACTTCATGTCAAGTCCGTTACCTTGAGATTATTTTACCCACTATTAGTTTGCAAATATGCCTGAAAGGAGGCACAGTATTTTCACTTATTATATTTCACTGATCGAATATTATTCAAATAGTCTGCTTTGCGAACATTTTTGGAGATTTTCAAAGCATGCCATTTTCCCAGCATCATTCCAATAATATTCGGAATTCGTCCTGTTAAGAAAATGTTAGTAACTTACTGGCTTTGCCGTAGGGTTAGTTATTGTATAGGTACAAGCACAAATGAGGAGGACACCATAATTTTACCATTGGTTGTACAGGTCTAATCTCATTGCATTAACTGTACAATCCCCCCTAGTTTTGATGAAAAACACCCAGGGGGACGGTCCGAGGGTCTCCCATCCCTCTTCTCCTGCCACTAAACCTCTCGGGAGGACTTCCGTCTCGCCCTTATTTTATATGCTCCCATACCGCACAAACACTAGGCAGCGACAAAGGCAGCGATGTCGCTAACTGCTATACTGATCAAGGCGGTTCTTGTTCGCGTATACTGTTTTCAATAGATCGATGCAAAATTATCTCGTATCCATTAAGTGAGAGATGCTAACGCTGTAAAGAGCCTTTCATAATTTTATTTGATCTTGACGTTTTAACTAAGCATTCTTGCTCTCCTTCCTTGTGCTCCTTTAAGTCACACATCCACTGAGTGGAGATAGATTTTCATAGAAGAGAGAGCGATGCGTTTCAATCCGATTTCCATTTGTCTAATGATGACATCATATGTAGATGAGTGGTTGGAACTCAATTATGGTAGACGTTCACATTATAATAAATAGATCAGTCAATAGATGTCTTTCACTTGTGGTTTTATCACTGCAGATTCCGAAATTTCTCTCTAAACCGAATTTCTTGTCATTTAAAACGTCTGTTTTAAATCTTCTGAAAAATGTTTGCTCTTGCTGGATATAATTTCAGATTACCGGCTGCATAATATTATCATGGTTTCCCCATGTGTAACTTCAGAAGACCTTCAAGAAGTCAGTCTAATAGCAAATAAGTAGCCCTCATGTCGTTATCTCTATTAAATTAGCTGCTATCTTTGGTGTCTTGGTATTTTCTTCAGATGTCCATTTGTTATTGAATTTCAAAAATATCTTCTTTGAGAACTTCGATGGTATTGTTTTGTTCTTCATATTTGAATACTGATCCGTTGATGAAATTATTGTGGAACCTTTTAACTCTCTGCAAAATTTTGATTTCTTTGTCTTAAAATTAACCATCATGTCTAAAATTCATCTTTATATTACATATTTATTGTATTGTTCATATTGTTCATGAGATAATGATTAGGTATTGGAAATTGTGACTGTGTCGTATCAAATAATGTCCGTACATCTTTTAACAATAATTTTGAGAGTTAAACCTTTTATAATATTTTCAAGTTACTTTGTTTGCTCTTGTTATTGTTCGAAACAGACGCTTTGCTTGACGAAAAAAAAATTCTCTCATTTTCTTCAAAATTTCCCTTCAAGTTACTGAAACACTTTGTTTATAAAAACCTTGTTCTGAAGAAACTGCGTTAGTTAGATGTTTGTCGTAGGAGTCATGCTTAAAATCGAAATGGAAAGTAAAAAAATTCTTCATGCTAATTTACTCGAGATTAAACTTCGTTTTAGGAGCTAAACTGAAAGCAAGGAGTTAGAAACTTGTCTTATAATGACAGTGAAGAAAATTGTAAGCAGAATATCTTTTTATATCATCTCGATACTAAGCAAATAGGAATGTAAATTTAATATGGTACTTAATAATGAACTTTTTAATGGTCTTGAAATTTTTAAATTCGTTTCACATATATTTTTACGCGTTTCATATTAATTTTATAATGCTTTGATAGTGCAGTTGCCAAAGCTCGATGAAAGCAATTTTCACAACGTTCTTTTGAAAGACACAGTGCTTGCATTTCGTCCTTTTAAGAATAGAGAGTAAATCGTGTCGTATAGAATTCTAGAATGATTGTTAGGCCTTGTAATATGCAGTGCCTCATGTACGAACCTTGTGGACCTAGACCTTAATCACAGGCTAGGTGAGTAAATTACGTTAACTGCGTTTTTTAGGCAAATTCATTCGAATTGACTCAGAATTTTTTCAAAACAGATGAAAACTGAAGGAAGAAAAAAGTTTAAGAACTGTAAAATTATCACTTTTTGCTGATTCTTTGTATTATTTTAAAAAGAACCAACGAAATTGAAGAAAAAGCTGATTATTACCTGTCTATTGCTTTAACCTTGTTTCACCTGTAAGCCCATTTGTGTACTCACAGATGACGTCACTGTTGATAAGTCGTCCATCTTCTTAACGGTTCAGCTCTCCGGTAAAGATAACGTTGCTTTTAGGTGAGAGTAATCTCTGCAAATCAACTTCCACATCCTGCGTTCGTGCATGGACTTTGAACAGACTTTTTAAGCGCGGCCAGATGTTCCTGGTTATTCAGGTTTAACGATGATTTATTTTGTCTCCTGCTGGGTCCATTTCGCGGAAATGCTGTGAAAAAACTGAATTAAATATCTGATTCTAACTGCACTTTTTATTAATTTCTACACTGAAAAATTCTTTTACCTGTTTATGCGTCTGGTTAGAGGGAGTGGCCCATTGATACAGATGTTGTGAAGCAGTTGGTAAGTCATTTCGTAAAATTTACTACGGTGTAAATCGTGTAATTATAATAATTTAAGTGTTACCGAATCTCTATTTCCTATTAAACAAAAACAAAAGCAAAAAAAAAAGGGTGATTTCGTTCTGAAAGAAATTAGGCATCATTTTTCAAAGATTTTGTTCTTGAAAGCCAGCAAGAAAGTTTATCCAACTCCCCCCCCCCCCCTCACTATTAATAAAGGATATATTGAAACCACTTCAACTATTCATTACCTACAATTTTCGAGATGGCCTGTTGCCGTGTTCATTTTTTGTTTAGTTGTGTTTTAGTATCTCAAATAATCATTTGTTCATTTCATCGTGAGTAATTTTTACCAAATCGTAGAATTGCATGAGAATGTGTAAAACTCTGCAGATTTTTGTACGGAAATTTTGTGATTTACGCGATCCATATGATCAAAATATAATTTTGGAACTTAAATGAAAACGTTTACGTTTTGAAGATTAAACAATGGCTGATTGTGATTCAGCTGCCATACATTATGCAGCCTATTGTTAACCATAATATTAATACGATAGTATATAAGAAATTGTTTCACAAATTAAAATTTTAGTGACAAGCTTCTAAAATACTTCTTAGAAGAGATAATGTAATGAACGTAACAAAGATATATATGTATATATCTATTTTGATCTCGAAAATCGAAAGCGCAACGTTGTGAAAAGGTTTCTAGATGTTAAAAGTAGATATTTCATGCAAATATGTGCATGACTTTGGTACAAAACAGCTTTATTTGTTTGGAATCGAAAAAGAAGCAATATTTTTGAAGCTATTAGCAGATTTTATATTCAGAACAAGAGGAATGAAAATTCCTTTCTCGTCAAAACCAAAAATATATATACAAGGATATAATCAAATGCATATATGCTTTTGCTCGCGGAAAAAATAGGAAACCATCCTAATATTAAGAAAAGGGGGAGAACAGATATCCTATAGTCTATCCAGTATTCTTATATCATATATATATTATATATCAAAATATTCTTACGTTATGTTCCAATAAAGTGTGCGTGTAAGAAAAGAATTGCTAAAGAAGAGTCGTTTACATTTTAAGGGCATGAAAAGCTTCAAAACTATAAAAAGATGTTTTTGATTAACCACCTGTATCAATTTTCGCGGAATTTTGATACGTATGTATTTGCAATATATTATATGTATTTTTTATCGTTTTATCGTTATTGTATATTTTTATCGATTTACCCGAAGTTTAAATATCCTATAATGAATTTAAATATTTCATAATAAAATTTAATTACTAGCAAAGACTGAAGACATTTAAAACACATGATAAAAGTTTCTGATTAGGGGAGTTAATAACTTTTAAAAGACAGTAAAACGGAAGGTTGGTGCACAGCCGTTCAAAACTAGAGGATAATTGCAAGGTGATGCTGATTAAAATTCCATTTTATATCATTATTTATGGCGATTATATACCACTGAACACATAAACATGCTGCAGCACAGGTATTTGTGCATAGAATGTATAGACAAAGCGAAAATGAGTGAACTGTAAGAGGATGTTGCGTACATATCCAAGGTCTGGCTAGCACATATTTCGACTTGTAGATCAGTGTACTAATTCCACCCCCTTCTCCGCCAGATTTTAGGTGTCCAAAAAATCATTTGATAATTCGTAATAATCCTATTTTTCTATCTGGAAATGAGTAAAGTAGATATCGGGAGCAGGGCATACTCTGCATTGGCCTTAGACTGTCTAATTTAGCCCTCCACAAATTGTGGTTAAATGTTAGGATATTTGAAAGTGGTCATATGTTAGTCATGTCTGAAAAACATGATTTAAATGAAGTTTAGAATTGGCGTGTGGTTGATAGATTCAAGGCGGCATAAACACAGACCATACATATTCGCCAAAGTGTGATCTAAAAAATTTGCTTTTTAAGCACTAGGAGCAGTTCATCGTCTGGATTTACTTGTAACTGCAGTAGTGTCTGCGTCTAACTGCAGTAGCTGATGCCCGTTATTTGTCATTGGTGCAATGAACCGTTAGACAGTTTAGGACATTCCAGCAGCCAATAGTAAGACTTCTAGCGATTAAAGCTAAAGATATTTCTTGTATTTACAGGCATTATCTTAAAGCTAGAAAACCACTACTTTATGTTTTGCTTCCTGCATCTTCCAGAAGAGAGCGTTTAAGGTGTTGGATGTTGGTGTTGACTTCATCATCGTTAGTAGAGTCAAGAATAAACTATTTACAAAAGAATGCTAGTCACTGACACGAATACTATTCACAGATAAGTCCAGGTTGGGTTTCAATACCGATTCTAGACGGATTTTCATTTGGAGCAATCTATCATATCTTTGAAATACTATAATACTCAAAATACTAACAACATGACAACACTAATATATACTCAACATATCTCTGAAAGTGATTCGATAATGACGGATTATTTGTCTAGGAACAAATCGTAAGAAACAGCCACATCAAACTCATATTTGTGTCAAAAATTCTGTAACCGTTCAGAGACACATAGAAGAATTTTACATCCCCAGGTAAGCCTATTTACGACCAGAGGGTGCCATGTGTCCAGGCTCTTTTATTTATGTATGATAAAGCGGGATCAAATCGACATATTGTAATTCCTGAAACATTGAAATTGAGGATTTTATTCGAATGGATTGACTCAGCCTGAATTTAGTCCAATTTAGCTTGTCGGTAATGCTTTAGTCGGCAAGTTGCGATGGACTAGTTCTAAGAGCCTCCAGAAGCTGAGATCTGCTCTCTGAGCAGAATGTCGTTTGATCCTACTGAACTTAATTGGCGTTTTAATTAATAATAATAATTTTAATGAAAAGAATCGTGAAGTGTGCATTTCTGCGAAAGGAGATCATACATCCTATTAAATATAGCTTCAGCAACAGGGTTAATTTGAATTTTTTTAATTTTTCTAAATAGTTCGGCAATAACAGCATTATTTTAGAGTTACTCAACTTATAAACAAAGTAATAGGTCTTTGTGAATATTTGAGAACAATTTCTGCTTGTTATTTTATCCTTTAAGAGAGGTTTGATTTTAATAATTGTCTTTTATTATATCTGATTTTGAATCTGAGTGCATAATGAAATATGTGGAAACAATACTGTAATGGTCAACACTCTAATCATATAAAAATGTATCACTTTTATTATATTATATAATTTCATATTGATCAGAATTTTGCTGTAGTAATTTTTTTATTCCGATAGGGTTTAATTTATTTGCTTAATCTTACCAGGAAAGGAATTCTAAAAAAATTTGCGATTTTTGGCGGAGGTAAATAGCCAAAAAAGCGCAATCTCATCTTTCGTGGAATCATGAGTATAGTAAGTAAATAGGCTAATAATGCAGGTTTGGCTACGTGGTGATTAGCATTTTAGTTTCCATGTTTAGCTAGAAAAATATCTAGATTATTAATTCTTAGCAGGCGTGTTCCATATTCGATAAGGATGCCGGGATTTTAACTCATTTTCTTCTGTTTCTTTATTATGCTGTATTTTCATTGCTTAAACACCTAAAGTGATAAAGTGCCTCCTCTGCAATTCATTATTGGATTGGTATCAATGTTTCACGTAAAATGTAAAAGATCTTCATGCAAGCCAATAAATCCTATCTGCTTGAGCTAAGTCTCTGAGGTGCAGTACTGTTAAGTTTCTTTTCATGAATCTGCATTTAATGTATTTCAGAAAGTAATGAAGTGAAAAATTTTAAGCGATCGAAAAGCAATGGAAATGTTTGTTTCCACTGCAGTGTTTAAAGCAGTGAACTTTGTTGTGTTTAATAAAAATTGGATTTATCCATCCATTAAAACCATTTGTACCGAAGTAAAAAAAATTACCATTCTACTTTTTATTTTCTTTTTGGATTAAAATTTTTTATATTTAGCTTGTTTATTTATTTACAAGTGTATCATACGATCAGTTAATGCTGCATATCAAGCTCCTACTTTGAAATATAATTTGCGCCGAATACTTCATGGTCGCCACCTGCGAGTAGATGAAGCTTATAGAAATATGTAGGCAAATAAAGAAAATTTTAAAAAATTAAATTTTTTCACGTATTTAACAAAACCTTACGTAATTAGTTTGGTTTTACTGAGTTTCATTTTGTTCACCCATTTTCTGTTGCTTGTCATCAGGGCATTTCCCGCCAGACTGCACCAATGATTTCATTTTCGTGTTTCCTTTTTCCTTAACAGTCATTAATGAATGCGTTTCATTTGTTGAACTTCCGTTTCGTCAGACATGATTTGTGATTCCTGGGGGCGGAAAAGGATATACCGCGTGCTTTTAAATAAATCTGGCGTTCATCAGGTTGAAAAGGATGTCTGCAGTAGGGCAAGCGAGGCAAACCATAAGATCCGTAAATAATTAAATGATAATCAATAAAATAATAAACTGAAAATAAACAGTGAAAGAAACAATGATAATTATTTAATGTTATGAAGACAGATGATTCTCTTCTCTTTCCGAGACGAAGCGTAGGATTATACGGTTCCTGATACAGGTGTAACATCTGATGCCGTGAAACCTGGAAATATAGAATGGTGAAAAATAACTGAGAAAACTTTTATTTATCGATAACTGAAGAGTCATTTTTAATTAAAATGTATTACAGCACAGATATAGGTGATTGCATTCCCATATATATTTTTTAAATCGTCTCAAAAGAAGAATTTAAGAAGATTTGTATTTTGTTATTCATTTTCAAGAAAGGTATAGTTAAAGGCGATTATTTTCTGAAGTTTATGAATTATTTTATCGTTTCATGAAGTATTGTGTGGGGTTTTACTTATTTAATTCAGTGTTTAATCCTTGAACACCACAAACACTAACAAGCAAATAATCGCTTAAGTGTGTTAACAGAGATGTAAGGCTTCAGAAGGGTTAGCTACCCTTTATTTCTCAGAATAAATACAATCAGTTCCTAACAGAGAACGTAGAGCGTCTCCACATGGGCTTGAACTTAAATGTATAAGAAATTAAAAAGAAAAGATATAACCGAAGCTATCAAGACTATAAGTAGTTGGCCCATAAATTAAGTCGGCGAAGCCAAACAAGTGCCTAAAGTATGGCCGAGCGTAGCAACATCTAAGAGAGACGTAGCCAAAAGGCAAACGCGCACTAGTCAGAAACTCACTCTTTCTCTCTCGAAGTCGGTGAAACATCGACTTAAATACTACTCTTTACACATTTGCATTAATTGTGTTTCTGAAATTACATTCTGGTAGGAAATTATAAGCTGAAATTGGAAAGATAGGAAAGAGTCATAAACTTAAAATAACTGTTATTACAATTAGGATAAACCTTACATTTTTCGCCACCAGAACTTAACTATTCGAAGAATAAGGTCTCAAAACGACCTTGTTTAAGAGTGTAAATTCTACAAAACTCTTTTTTTTATCAAAGTTTAAACTTGTAGCACTGGTGTTTTCTTGAATTCATCATTAAAACTTTTCCTGTGTAGGCCCAACTTTACAAAAATTTCTAAAGCTATACCAAAACTAAGAATTTTACATTGGTAAATTTTACAATTTCACATACATCTGCTTCATCTTGCCTTTCAGTCAAACGTCCGTCTTGTCCTTCCATACTGTTATCAGAATTAAGATAAACCTTAAAATTGATTGAAAAAAGACGTAGTTGTAATTAAAGCAGTCGCAAGTCCCTGTTACGAATTTTTTGTAAATATATGGGTAATTTAGTGAAATTTTTGTAGTTTTATGTATAGTGTAACATGGAAATCTAGAGAGAGGTTGCTGTGCCAAAAAAATAAGAGCGGCAAGTCTCTTTAACATTGAGTAAATGGCATATCGATCGCCAAGCTGACAACGGTGTTGGCGAATAATTTTTATCTCCAAATTTGGCAGAAATTGCCAAAAATCGCCAAACATAGCCGAATATTTTGGTCCGGTCCCTGTATCACTGTAATAGGTATTGTAATTGAATAAATGTAATTGGTTACTATATTAGCTTTAAACCGTATCTGACCCTCATATGCCTTCCAGTGATTTCGCGAAACAGAAAGTACTCGAAAATCTTAACGGGCGGATGAAAACTACATAAGGCCGCAGAAAGCAACTGCCCTCAGTTGTTTCTTGAGCGTGAGTTCGGAGTACTGAGGTTATCTCCAGATTAGCTCCCTCTTTAAATGCACTCTGCATTACGTTGTGTTTAATGTTGTTTGTAGTTTGAAGTGTAACAACTCATCGTACTCTGTGATACTGTGAACACCTGTACGAGTATTTCTGTAGGAAGTTCTAGAAATCTGAAGTGGTTTTTTTTATGTGTCCATTCGGTCTACTCTGCCCTCCAAAAATTAAGGAACAGCATGTTTTTCGTGTCTAATTTGAGAATGAAGCAACACAGAACACAAGAAATTTACAGGACATATTCACAAGCAACATAGCAACAAGAAATATGCAGGACACGTTCACTAAACAGTTCTTTAATGATTGCGAATACGATGTTTCTAAAGTTCAACACAAACATGAATTGCAACAGAAAATTGCACCCTTGGCACAGAAATCCAATCTTGAAGAAACAGTCTTTCACAGTTTTTTTGAGGAAAAATGGGGTGGTAACATTATAAAAATAGGTTCCAATAAGGAATGTGTCCACCCCTAGCTGCAATACATCGGCGGCAGTGACGTTCCATGCTGTCAATTCAGTTGTCGGTTAGTGAAATGGGAAACAACGACCAGACACGGAGTAATCCTTGTTCAAGCTCATTTAACGACCTTTTAGGAGGACTTAAAGCAACAACCTGTCTTCCAAAGTAGTTTCAGAGATGCTCTATTGTATTCGGTTCTGGTGATTGAGCTGGCCATTCCATCCGCTCCATACCATGACCCTCAAGATATTCTTCAGCAACCCGAGCTCGGTGCGGTCACGCATTGTTATCCATCAGAAGAAATCCAGGACAGATAGCAGCGGCATGTGGGCGGACATATTGATCAAAGATTTCATCTCGATATCTCACACTGGTCAAAGTTCCTCCATGGAACACATGTAGGTTATTGTGACCACCGAGAGATATCCCCAGCCCAAACCATTATTCCACCACCTCTGTAACTGTGTCTTTTCACAATGTGGAAGTGGTTGTATTTGGTGTGTTGTTCCCTCCAGATCAGCTGATGACCTGAATCACTCTCCAATGCGAACCTGGACTCGTCTGTGAAGAGAATAGATGCTCATTGTTAATTGGTCCAGGAGACATGTTCTCTTGCCCAACATAAACGGGCCCCTCAGTGTCCTCGGGTCAAGGGGACACAGAAAACCAGTTGTCTTGCATACAGACCTGTATTAAGCAGGCGTCTGCGCACTGTAGTAGCTCAGATTCTTGTTCCTGTTGCCACTAAATGATCTTCCATGAGAGCTGAGGCACAGTAATGTTACTCCTCCTTCGGGCCAAAAGAGTTAAGTAACCGCAGGTCTTGTAACTCTAGGTCTGCCTGGAACATGTCTTCTAGACACAGAATCCTCGGATTCAAACTGATTCCATAGTCGGTGGACCAGACTACGAGAGAGATTGAGACGTCTAGCAGCACAGCTTCTGATATCCTCATTTCCATTCATCCGATCTCCCGCCACCTCAACGAATCGGGAAAACAACCTCTCCTGAGCATTGGTAGACTCTCCTGGATTTTGCCCACGAAACTGTAAAAACAAATGAACACTCGTGACCAAAAATTAGAATTTTTGTAAAGCGTCTAGACTCCAAACCTCACTTTTGCTCATCGCCCGGGTTTCGGAATGACAGAGGGAAAAAGGGAATTCGTCCAAGCGCTCACAAATGCTCATGTTGGATTTCATCCAAGCGCTCACAATTGCTCACGTTCGAAGACCGCGTGCATATGTTGCTATCGCTTTAAATGCTAACGAATATGTGTTAGTGGTGCTACATTTACTTAGCTTAGTTTTCTTAAAAATAATCTGGCTAAAATTATAAAATACCCCCCAAAACAATTATTAAAAATCTTAAAGTACCAAAACGTTCTGTGTTCTCCCTAGCTCAGTGGTTAGCGCCTTAGACTCGGCACCAAAAGGTCCCAAGATCGAATCTCACTAATCGCTGCGTAATTTTTTCGAACTTATAATATTTTTATAAGTTCTTCTTTTTGTCTCTGTAATTTTCTCAAGTCATGTTGACTTCCTTTTTATTTTTCCTTAACGTCTTTCATGTATTTTTTCCTATTTCTGCTCCCTTTTATTAACTATGATGTAGGGTCATGCCTAGGGTTCTTTACCCTAGGCCATTGTCATTATACTCCGTGCCCTAGGCACTCCGTAATAATTAATCATTGGATCCTTGGAATAAACTGTCTAATTTTATTCTGTATATTGTGTATTGTAAAAATAAATAATAAAATATAATATAAGATATAATAAATATTATAAAAATAAATAATAAAATATAATATAAGATATAATAAATATTATAAAAATAAATAATAAAATATAATAAATAATTGTGTATTATAAAAATAAATAATAAAATATAATAATAAAATATAATAAAATTCTGAAATATGTCAGAAGACACGCTAGTATTTTCACTTTAATTTCAAACACACACGATACGCTATAGACTAAAATTCCCTATATTCAAAATCCCTTTTCCCTTCTTCATTTCCCAGAGAAGGGCTAAAACCGGTTATGAGCAAAAGTGAGGTTTGGGGTCTAGACGCTTGTGAATTTTTGTATTTATTCTGCAACTCCTACATAAGTATTTATTTCTATAAAATAAATGTGGTAGCTATTGTTTTTGCATATATTTTCCTAAACTTTGCTACTATCATGTATATGAACTGTGAATTTAAACGTTACTGACATTTTTGTAATGGTGAGCTTTCAAAAGCATTCTGTTCCGTAACATTTGTAGGGCAGTGTATTACGAAACCGTATGCACGCAATATTCCGAATAGTCGGCATTCATTAAATAACACTAAATAATAAAACGTATCATTTTTTTATTGTAGATGTTTCAAATACCGAACATTATAGCATTGCTTTATTGGTTTCAAATATAGTACCCAATTTTCCTATCGGGCATTATTTTTTAATAACTGATTTTTATATTTTACCCTAATTACTATTATTTTGCTAGTAAAAACTATTATAATTAGCGATAGTAATCTTAGAGTTGTCCATTTTTTCGATATTTTTTGCTTTATTTTCAATTTGATACAATTCTTTTTAAAATTCAGCTGTATTTGATTAGAATTTTGGTGTTCCTATTTTTATCGCTTAACAATATCTTTTCATTCAACATATATTTTATTGGAAACTTCTTAATGCGCTTTTATTTATCATTTACAGCGATAAAATTATCTGAGGGAATGTAAATTCGATTTCGGCGGGGGGGGGGGCTTAAATAACATGTTATTGATGTGAAATTTTCGATTGATACTTCTTCAAGAAGGTTGTAGAGAAATTGGGATTTTTTTTTTTTTTGAAGCAGGAGAGATGAAAAAGGAGCAGTGCATCGGGACTCGAACCTGGACCTCTCGAATACGCACCGAGCATGCTAAACTTTACGCCACGAAAGCATGCCGAAAGGATGGAGTAAATACCTTATGTATTCCCCCTGTTAAAGGGCGACTCGGGATTAGAAGACCCAGTCGCCAGATCGTGGTGGTGAAGAATCATCATCCACCACATTTTTTTAGCTCGGGCGCCGCTGTAGAGTCATTAATTTTTTTTTTTTAAGCAGGAGTCGTGAAAAATGAGCATTATTTTCTCCGTGACTCGAACCTGGACCTTTCGAATATGCTCCGAGTGTGCTAACCATTAAACCAGGAAGGCATGCTGGAAACAAGGAGGAAATACCTTATGTATAACTGCGAGACAAATTATTCATGATAAAATGTAATTACAGTGATATAAACTTTTAAAACTTTGAATGCATTATGCAATAAATCTACATCTCCAATATGTTAAACCGTCTACCAAATCTATTATTACTATGAGATCCAATCTATTACATATAACCATCATATAACAATAACCTTACATATAACCATCATATAACAATAACCTTACATATAACAATCTGTTACATATGACCATCCGCTGGATCTTTGTTGCTTTATTCTGTCAAAATTTATCGTTTTCGATAAATCAACGCCACCTAAAGTTTTGAATTTTGCACTATTTTTGTCTTCAGCTTTGATGTATATCGCTTCTATGCATTTAAGGGTTGCATTACACACCAACGCTTTGCAATTTTTCTGGAGTTGACTGATTAGTTTCCCGTAACAGGAATCATCAGTTTTTTTAAAAGACTTTCATACATCCAGCTATGCACTTTAAAGAATGCATTAATACTGAAATTTGAGGGTCAGAGGAAAAAACATTCCTTATTTCGGTTAATTTTGAAGAACATACTTTTTTTTAAGAAAACAAAATGCCTTTCCATTTCTCTCCGTTGTTTTTTACAGAATAGACGGATAGCTCTGTCGTGCAAATTAGCCAATCGAAAACATTCATTGAAAGGAGTTTGACGTGAAAAAGTGACGAGATTGTTTTGTCTCACTAATAAAAAAGCAACAGTAATTTAGTATCCGAAGTGCAGAACAATTACTTTTAGATCGTCACAGTAAAGCCATGAGTATTTCGAGTAGTTGGTGTTGCTGAACAAAAAATTCATATTTTGATATGATTTCTGTATGTTTGCAGCATTAGCAAGTGATACCGATGAATCGTTATTTCTTTATGAAGCGAGATTCCTTTCTAGAGAACGGCTATTTCCGAAAAACATGTGAACAGCTTCCATTTTTCAGAATTGTGTTCGCTTGTTAAGATTTCAGTTGATGTGTTTACCTTGTTGCATTTTCAAAATTTATCTTTTTATGAAAATAACAGTTGTAAAACTAATTTTTGCTGTTTATAATAAAAACTACACGTTTGTACATGTCTCCTTTCTTTTCTAACAATAGAAATAGATTATGATAATAAATTTTTCAGGACTGCGTCTTTCCAAATTAATCCGCGTCATGCCGTCTTATGAAAGTGTAGCAATGCGGATGCTTTTTTCCGGTTAGATGAACTTAAAGAACCTTTTCACTATTTTTTTTTTTTGGATATGCCTTTTTTCCTACTTCGCTTCGCCACTGGTAAGACGTATAGCTTTTCTTTGCTGCCTACCGTCCATTGTCTGAAAATGTAAGTTGTACGCAGCTGTGGTCTGTACATCGCACTTCTGATGATGTGTGAATCGATATGGCCTATCTAGAATTGCTTTGTCCAGCAATAAAATTATTTTTGATTTGGTCACTTCTAGTCTGCGAATGTCATCATAGTATCTATGCAGCTATCTTCTAACCATCAAGATATTTACAGAATTTATTACTCTCCATGCAATAAAACATAATTTTGGAAGCACTGATGTAAGACCACTGAGATGTAGGAGCGTAGCAAGTTGTTTAGCGTAGATATTTGATGTTTAGAGCGCCCATCCGTTTTGAAGAAGAAGCAGTCGAGCTGGATTAAACTCTTTTTTTTAATTCACATTTGTGGCTACAATTCACTTGACACTCCAATCGTGCCTATTTCCAGAACATTTACAATTTCGCTACTATAGCGGTAGAAGCGATCATAGCAGCACATAGATAGATGATTGCAGCAGTGTCTTAACAGGATGAAAGCTTAAGTGAAAAGGGAGAGTGTCGCAGTACTTCAGAGGAAGAAGGGAGGGAGTCTGAAAAGTTTCAGTTCCGAGTTTTGGTTTACGATTACTTTGATTGGGCAAGAGATATCTGCATTAAGCGTTACTAAGATCGGATGATTAATTTTAATGACGCAATTTGGTCTTATAGCACTTAAGACAGAAATGAAGTTCCCAGATTAAATAGAAAATAGAAGAGGTTATAGCCAATTAAATTTAGAAGTCTGCTTTCATATTTTTTTAATCTTACATATATGTATATATAGAGAGAGAGAAAGAGAGGTCAGTATTATATATATACATATATATATTTGTGTGTGTGCATGTAACAGAGGTTTAGAAAATACTAATTTAAAATATGATTAAAGTACTGTCTAAAAATTGCTTTTCTTATAATTCATAGTTTTAATTGAAATTCTGATCTTTGGAGGGGGTATATGAATAAGATTTTTTTATTATATATATATATATTCATATTTATATTTGAAAAGTCAAATCACGAAGAAGATCATCTAATCTAGATTGATTGGAAAAGTGTATGCAATAAAAGGCTGTTGATCCGGCAAGCTTAATGATGCCTGATTATCATATATACCGGATTATCTGCGTAATATTTTACATTGCCACAAAACGATTATTTATCACTTATGGAGTTGCTTGAATTTTGAATTCCTATATTTGTATTTAAAATTTTAAATAAATTCGTAATTCAGATGTTTGATCAAGGCCTTAACTTTGGTGGAAGATATAGTAATATTTCCCTGTACGAATTCAGAGACCTTGAGATTTGTTCTCCAGTTGCCCGAAAGCTTAGAACTATTGAGAATGTCAAACTTTTAAAAATTATTTTTAACAACTGATACAGAATGGTTAAGAATAACCAGTTTTATATGAATTTTTAGGATTACTTTTTCCGTTATATTGCCTTATGAACGTTTTATCAAGTTTTGAAAATAGTTTCAAGTAAATAAATAAAAAGTAAACGATATATAAATGCTAAGTGTTAAATAAAGAACTTGTAGAGTCATTAGTATATTTGGAAGAGGGAGATTGAGGAATGAGCAACGCCCTCTCCGGAATTCGAACCACGGACTTCTCGAATACGCGTCGAGAGTGCTGACCACTACAACACGAAGACATGCGAAGAAGGCGGGAGAAATACCTTATAAACTAATTGAAAATGGGGAAAAAAAGGACGTGAAGCAACTGCCGAGACTTCGAATATTACCCAATGAAATGCTAGTAATGCATCATACAGGGAAATATGTGCCAAAGCATTGAATGCTATCGGAGTTTCTATACTTGGATTAAAAAAGATAACTGGACTGAACTGTGACGTAGAATGTAATTGCATTAATGGTAAGATTTGTTGCAAATATGTAGATTCCGATGGAGAAGTTCTGATAATTACGTAATCAAAATTAATAACCCAAAATACACAATAATCTAAATTGCAGAGCGCATTTCAGTGACGAAGAGTGAATGATCTAAAAACATATTTCCGTTTTTATTACACCAGATTATAGAGCAAATCAAACACTCTTTTGAACATATTTTGTTAAATTTTAAAATCGTTAAATGTGGTCCCATTTAATGTCAAATGTGCTATATGCGAAGTCTCGTTTAGTGTCAGATATGTTATATAACAGACATGGCCAAACTGCGGCTCTCCGACACCTTAACTGCGGCTCGCGAGCTACTTGCGATTCTTTGCCATCTGAAATGCGACATGTTTTGAATAAATATAATTTAATTTTTTAATACAAATGGAATTTTCATCCGAATACACTATTACGAAGTTAATCTAAAACGCAATGCTAATATATTTATTTAATTATTCTCCCTAATATTTTTCTCTCAATTTTACTTTCAGTAATATCTGCTGACATTCCTGTGTGATCCTATTGTTCAGAAATTTTGTGATTCACCTGCAATATTTGCTATTCGTTGTAAGGTACTACTTTTATTCAGTCTTTGAATGGCGTGAGTAACTGCTGAAGAAACCTGTTTCGATTTGCAATCCGCATAGAACTTTTTTAAATCTGTGGAAGAATTTTACGGAGATATTGTTTTTGGTGGCGGGAACTTTCACCTGTTACTTCGTTGGGAGACTTGTCTCAGTTTTCTACATATCTCCTTCAAAATTAATTTCCTATCCGTAATCACGTCAGGCATATTTTTATGCAACTCCTTCACAGACTTCGCAACCATTCACAATAATATGCTTAATAAACACTTATCCCACATGAAACTATCTTTCGTAATAATTCCTTGGTAATCCTATCATAATTTATTTCACCAGTGGTTGTGTATGCTGAAATATTTGGAGTCGCCGGAAGAATCTTTGGTTTGAGAACGATTTAAATTATAGTCAAAATGTTTAATTCCCATGCTATCAAATATTGTTATTCTAATAGAGATCTTTCACCTTAATCATCAATTTGTCAATAACGTTGCATCAAGCAATAAGGGATCAACAAAACACAAACGTCTCTCTTCTCCAAAGTTTTTGTCAAAATTCGCATATTGATATTGGTGAAATCTCATTGTGATATTTTCCCGTATTTTTCGATTTCTCATTTGATTACCTTCTTTCTTTCTACTTCCCACTAGGTTAGACACTTTTTGCTGCACTAGGTTAGAGTTGCCGAGAAATATTGCACAAGGTTAGAGGCATTTTGCTGCCCGGCATGTCTGAAATTTTTCAATCCTTATTACTGCTTCTCCGCAGCTGGACTGGTTGCCTCGGCTTTGATGCCGGCATTACACTTTAATCTGTTGATACTTTTTTGTCTTCCTAATTTTCGATCATTATGTACGTCTGACACGTCCTTCATGAAAGCTTAGTAGCCAAACGAAAAGTTGAACAACGCTTTTAAGTCTGTTCTTTTATTTGCTAAAGTATCCTCTGCATATAGATTCCATTTCAAACTACATTTGAGATGTATTTTCTGTACGCAGCTTAGGTAACCCAATGGAAAGTTGTACTATGTAACCGTTAGGCTGACAATAATTTAAACTTTCTTCTGAGTTATTTTACTTAGAAATTCAAGACGAGACGGTAAGTCATTTGACCTCATTTATGGGTCCAACAGTTAGAACAAGGTGGATCCGTATACCTATTTGGCTAGAGCTTAGAACTAAACATGCACACGTCTGCCATGTTACAAATGGCCTCCACATCGAACATCTCTGCATGCCCATAGAAATATGAAGAGTTCGCATTCATGTTAATCTGCATTTGCGAAATAATTTCATTATAGTAGTGGCAGGTATGTTTTATTTCTGTAACATTAGTTTTGATTTGTCATGTACACTGGTGTGCAAAACTTAAGCAACAATGTAAAAATTTAGCAGATAGCCATGAAATTGCAGAAAAGGAGATCTGGAGATCAGTACAATGAACACGTAAGTCAGTAGAAACGTCATGCGTATGCAAATATCAGGAACGAAACGTCAGAAGCGACGTGAGCGTACACAAAACGCGTGATGTCGGCGCGCGCAGCTCAACAGTAGAATAAAAGGAAGGACGGAGACGCAATTCAACATATTCGCTGCAAGTGCAATTCGTGAAATATGGCTAGAAGAAATCACCTGGATGACTTCACACGTGGAAGAATGATTGGAAAGCTAAAGGAGGGGCGTACTGTCACCAGTGTAGCTGCAGAGTATGGAATCAATAAAAGTGTCGTTTTGCGCGCTTGGAAAGCTTTCCAAACCACAAGTACAGCTGTTAGAAAGGTTGTTGGTGGCCGCCCGAGGACGACATCTGCAAGGGATGACCGATATATCGTCCTGCAGGCGAAAAGAGGCCGACAGCAGTCAGCAAGCGCCATTGCTCAGCAACTCTGTACAGCAACGGGGCGACAAGTGTCGCGGTTTACTGTGGCCAGACGCCTTCACAAAGGGGGCCTATTCGCCCGCCGTCCTGAACACTGCCTCCCGTTGAAAGTTGGCCACCGACGCCACCGTTTACAGTGGTGAAGAGAGCACAAAAACTGGACAACTGATCAATGGAGTCGTGTGCTCTTTACGGATGAGAGTCGGTTCAGTACCAGAAGCGATTCTCAACGCGTTTTGATTTGGAGAGAGGTCGGGACCCAGTTTTATCCCAGTAACATCAATGAAAGACACTGTAACGGTGGTCCTGGAGTTCTTGTCTGTGGAGGCATTATGCTGAACGGGCGAACTAAGCTCCACGTTTTCGACAGAGGGTCTGTAACCGGGGATCGCTATTGTGAGGAGGTACTCCTTCCCCATTTGCGTCTGTTCCGAGGTGCCATTGGCCCGGACTTAATTTTTGTGGATAACAATGCACAGCCACATTGGCCTTGCTGTTGAGGAGCTACTGGAAAGTGAAGATATCACTCGAATGGATTGGCCAGCGTACTCCCCAGATTTAAATCCCATCGAACATGTGTGCTATGCTTTGGAGAGACGCATTGCAGCACGCTTACATCCTCCGAAGAACACTCAACAACTCAAACGAATGCTGATTGAGGAATGGGCACTCCTACCGCAAGAAATGTTGCACCAGCTGGTTCTGAGTATGCGGAGACGGTGCGAAGCAACTATTGCAGTGAGGGGAGGGCATATCCCGTATTAAAGAACGTCTGCTTGTTCTTCCTCTTGGATAGGCAATCATAAATCAAGATACTATGCGTTCAATAAAGCTTGTTTTTGTTTGATTCCATACCGTATGCTTTGTATTCCTTTTTCAGCTCCGATGCTTTCATCATTCTTTACGTACATAATACTCTCCTTCATTTCTGCATTTCATGTCTCTCAGTTGATTTCTCGTGGAGTTATGGCAAAAAACCCTGCTGTTGCTTAAGTTTTGCACACCAATGTATTTGCAAAACAGCTCAAAATTAAACGGCTAGGTTGTAGAATTCGGCTGGTGGTAGATGAAATATGTGCTTGATGTAGGGTTTATATAGATCGGAATGAACTACTAGATTTATTAGCAGTAGATTATGTATTTCTGAATTATAGTAACAAAGAGATATTTTCGAGAATTTTCAGTGGTGCCCATGAACTTCGTTATCTATGTACAAAATTATCAGGACAATTTGAGAGATTTTTTCAAGAATTTTCATGCTGTGCATGAACTTCGTTGTCTACATCCAAAATTAACAATTCGATTTGAGACGTAGTTTCGAAGATTTTCAATGATACGCCTGAACTTCATTATCTATGTCCAAAATTATCGGAACTACTCTATGTATAGTTTCGAGAATTTTCAGTGATGCGCAGTGTACGGATTACTAAAAAATTCTGCCAGATTCTGTTGGATGTCACGCTGAAATACTGTATCAGTGATAAATACTGTATCATCATGACAGATACTGATTATTCAGACACCACTGAAATTGCAGTTATGTACTATATTGAATTCTTCTATATTGGACATCAGTAAAAGTAGTTATTCTAAAGTTTCAGGAGGAAATGTTTAACTGTTTGAAGTTTAACATCCAAAGATTCGAATGATCTCAGTATGTTGGTCTTTATATTAACTGTAAGAAGAAACAAATTTACTTTTTAACCAAAAGCTAAACAAGTTAATAGCTTATATTAAATAAATATTCTATCTCGGAAAACAGGTTCTCTGCAGTGCGCGTTGACGTGTATCATTTAATTTTTAGTTTATCCTTTCTAAAAGGACTACGCATCACGAGAAGGGGGGGAACCATACTCAATTTTCTTTTAAATAATTAATGATTTGTAATTTACTCAGATAAAAAAAATTAATGTAATTGTGGACCGATGAATATGTTTCCGATTCATTTTGCTTATACTACAATAAAACAACAATAATTATAAACGGACAGGTGTAAAGGAAATCAGAAGAAAATATTTGGTTTTTCTACCTGAAGAAAAAAACTCTTAGTTGCCCAGTACAAGAGTTACAAATTTTTATTTTCTTGCGACTTAACATGATGAATGCAAAACAGTAGATATAAGATGTATTTATTCATATTTATATAATCATGTTAATCACATTTTCATTAATTTGCTTCAAAAGTTTCTTTATATTCAAAACCTGTCTCATTATTTTAAAAATGGACTTGCGGCTCTCGAATGTTTATAAAATCTATCATACGACTCTCATCGTCTTGAATTTTGGCCATCCCTGCTATATAAGGTCTCGTTTAGTGTCCGATGTGCTGTACAAAATCTTACTCAGTGTCAGGTATACTATGCTAATTAATATGCAGTCTTTCACGGTGACTTCAAAGATTTCGGGGTTATTATTCAACGTAGCTGTATAATTTATTACTTAAACGCGTTCTTTTACCCATTTCCATTTAAAGAAACTTAACGTGTATTATGTGGACTGATTTTTCCATTTCCATCTCGATTTCCTATAAAACATACCTAGCTAAAGTTTGAAAATGGGTTGAATTTCTAAAGTGTTTAAACATTGAGTTAAGTTTCAGAAGCTGCTTAAAGTGTTATATAATTTGATATAAGAAGAAGGGAAAACAGCTTTAGTTGCTATATTTATTTAGGAATACAGGTAGATGGATGTGCTTTCTAACTCAATCATCTCTGAACTGAATAATCGTCTTTGAAATGCACTTAATATTTTTTTTTGGCTAGCCTCTGTTAAGTTAGTCTTTTCTGTAGGAAAATCATTGTTGATGAATGTAATTAAAATGCTTTAAAATAATTCTCAATGTATTCGACTTTTTGAAATAAATAATGTTTATTGGATTTACATGGTAAAGATGATAATCGTGTTATAAATAAAAAGGGGTAGTCATTCACGCTCCTGTTTTATATTTTTTAGGAATCTTTCATGCTTCTACATTGCATGATGACATTCATTTTTAATGAACTGGTTTAAAATTGCCAGACTTCATCCGATATCTAATAATATAAAACTGAAACAGAGAAATTCAAACTTTTTCACGTTACATATAAATGTTCATTTTCCTGCTGTGCACAGACTGTAAAGCAGATAAATTTTAGGAAATATAATTGAATGTCCGCTAAAGTAGATTTAGGTTCCTGATGTGGTTACAAATTTCTGCAGAAGCGACATAGTGACTGAGAGTTAAAAGTACCAACGGAAACGGATGAGGAACCTGCTCCTTCTTAAAATGGTTGTCTTTTATGTAAAAGGATATTTTAGTTTGCATAATCCGTGTCTGTACCGTAACAGCCCCAAAAATACCGTTTCAAAGTTTATTTTAGAAACTGTGTAGGAAGATTTATTTGGAGATATTTATTGCACTAAATTTTGAAATTTTACTAAAAATTATGTTCCTTTTATCTTGAACGAAGGCATTGATTTTCCAGTCGCTCTGGTTCTGCAAAGTATTGATTTTAAATTTAAAAAATTTTTTGAAAGCAATTTTTGAATTTTGAAAGCAAGAGACATGAAAAATGAGCAGTGCCCTCGCCGGGACTCGAACCTCGGACCTCTCGAATACGCACCGAGTATGCTGACCGTTACACCACGAAGGCACGCTAAGAAGGCGAGAGAAATATCCCATAGCATGATAAACGTAATAATTTGTCATTTGATGATAATAACATAATTCCCACTCATAACCGAGTATGCTGACCGTTACACCACGAAGGCGAGAGAAATACCTTATATACTCCCCCTTTTAAAGGCCGACTGGAGATTAGGGGCCCCAATCGCCAAATCCTGGTAATATATAATCCTGGTGGGGGAGAATCATCATCCACCACTATTTTTAGTTCGGGCGCCACTGTAGAGTAATTACTCGAACCTCGGAGTTCTCGAATACGTGACGAGTGTGCTGACCATTACACAACGAAGGCATGCTAAGAAGGCGGGAGAAATACCTTATGAAAAGTTTTTTTTTTCCGACTTAACACTCATCATTCTTTTGTCACAGATGTTTGTAAAATTACCTAAAATATTTAAATCTCCTTATTTTCGGTTCGGTTGATGTAGGTCTGGAATGTACAATAATGTATGACTTAAACGGAGAGAGATTTTTGTGCGGATTCCGGACACTTATTATCTAAATTATTGTTTGCATCAAAAATTCTTGCGAGATACATACTTATCTAAATTACGCTTTTAATGTAACTTTATAGCATAATGTAAATAGTGTTCCTCCAATATAGTGCAAAAATCCGAATCACACCCTCCTTGCATAATGCTCCTAGCGGTGGGTGGTTTGTTTTGTTTGATTATGACAAAAAAGACGCAAGAGCTGTCTTTCTAAAGGGAGGGATTTCGTGGAGGACTTTCTAAAAGAAACTGTCTCATACCCACGTTGCGAGTGGAGAAAACAATGGAAACGCGTATGGAGACATCCCATTCGTTGAGATCTGATCTCTCGTTAAATTGGAAGTGAAATATTTACCAGTGAAAAAATAGAATTTTTATATAACAAAAGAAAAAGCTATATCTTGTGCATTAGGTAATATATAATAATAAACTTATAAACCTTTTTATGCATCTTGGACAAATATTTCTGTAAATACAAAGCAAGAAAAATATTAAAAAAAATATATATATGAAGTACAATATGCAGTGCATAGCCCTGTAAAAGTAAATATATTCTGATTGTATGTTTGTTTATATGTGTAAAAAAATCAGATCCCATAATGCATATTTTTAATTTTATATACATTTATTTACTTAATATTCGTGTAATCTATGTATATATATCTCAAGAAATTTCTTTTTTGAAAACATTTCAGAAAATTTCAGCTATTGTTTGCCTTGCATATTTTTCTATAAAATTAACTTTGGATTGCAGATAATTGCGAAGTTTTAATTTTTACTTAGATTAAGACTTGTTTGACTTTAAAGAAGTGTTTGTACTACATCCAGAATCACATTATTTACATGTGAAAGCAATTCCCGCATAATAACCATAAGTACGATACATTCAGTAGCATGAAAACAGGAAAAATATTTACAGCCATTGCAGCAAAACTGTGAGACTTGAATTTTCAAATCTTCAGTTCCGTGCATTTGTTAGGAATTCCATGGGAATAAAAAAGAATATAGTAGCTGATTTTCTTAGTTGACATATCTAGATCTCCTCTTCCAGACTTTCCTTCAAGGTTATTCTAATTTTGTGTTAATTATACGGTGTAAGAATTATTTCATGACAGTCAAATTTTTCTCCATGAGGTATTACTGACACTGTTATTTCCTTGTTCTTTTATTGTATTATCACAATTGCTGAAGTAATTATAAGTAAATGTTTATACATATCGGTATCATAAAATATTATAGCTGTTCCTGCTGTTATTTCGTTCGTAAATTCATTTATAGACGTCATAGGAAAAGGTTGAATACGATAATTTACAAAATTACCTCACAAACCTCATTAAAAACAAATTATCGTAACTAATCTGCAGTTATTTAGCAGCATTTATATATTTTGTTTTCTGGTAAAAAAAGTTCCTTTTATTAAATCCATTCATAGCTGTCACAAAGACAGTATTTATTTAATGGTGTTGATACAGCATAAATGAAAAGACTTGGTAACTTGGAACATATTAGCATTATATTAATAAACCTTTTTCAGCATTTTTAAAGTGGATCATGCTTATGATGACTCTTCTAATACCATTATCTTCTTTAATTTTTTGTGAAAACATGTTTATGGAAATTAATATTCGTTTCATGTATTTCTCATTGAACTAGATATATAAGCAACAAGACACTTTTGCGAGATATTTTAGTGCAAAAGTCCATAATGAGAGTTTTATAGTGAGTAATCATTGATGTTTATTATGTTATGTTATGTCTGAAATGCAAGCCTGAAATCATGCATGTATTACAATACTTTTTTCACAAGAAGCATAGTATTGTAATGGAATATTAAAGCTAAAAATTTGAACATTTAATATGAAAGCCAAGTTTATCGGGAGGACAGCTGAGAACAAACCAGTCACACTCATGTCAGTTTAAGACATTGGCTCCTCGCCAGCATCGTGGTTGACACCGAGCAATGGCCTTCTTAATTAAATTGACCTAAGGAATGAGTCCTTTTCTGATAGATATGACACTTTCAACGCTTGAATGTAGGGAAGATTCGGTGTTAAAGCATATGTTTTTTGTCTGAGAAAGTCGTAATAGGTACGGCATTTAAGTCTTTAGATTATGCATTCTTAATAGGTGATTAATGATAAAAATTTAAATATGTGAAGTCATAATGGTTTAGTATTCAGTTAATTAAATACATCAGGAATAAGTATGAAACATATTTGCAAATAAGTTTAATTTTTATTTCTGAGGAAACGAATAATATTCATTAAAAAGGGAATTTTAAAAGAGGCTGCTTTGCAGTGTAAAATAATCCCATTTTGTTTATATCTTGAATGGTAATTCTGTGTTAATTTTCATTAATAAATTATGTTGAAAACTAACCGATTGATATATTAGGTAAATAAGCAAATATCATCATTTTTATTTTTGCATAGCATATTTTTGCCAAAAAATCTCTGTAGTTGTTTACAGTGATGGATTTATGAAATTCCAGGTTTATTCCAGGTGAGGGCGTACCTCACCTAAAATTGTGCGGTCTGTTTAAAAACACGGGGTATGTTTACTATTTGTTTTTAAATGAAAGAGCCAGATTTGAGAGTTCTTTGCAACTGCAACCTTCGAGGCCCTGTAAATGTTTCTTTGATTAAATATAACGAAATACTGAAGTTGGTTTATGAAGCTTTCATTAGGATTACGCTTGCTTATTTGCCCAATTTATTTGAATAGGCGTATTTTTTCCCTGTTGCCAGTTTTACACTGAGTTGGTTTTCTAGAATGTATGTGGCGTGGTTGGAGGGGTTTTGTATTTTGTTTTTTTCTATATGCTTTTTGAATGAATGGCGGCTTGTGGGCTAATTAAACGGAGGTTCACGAAACGAATTTCGAAAACAAAATGTGCAGATATAACGTAACTTACAGGTTAAATACATTTGCCTTTTTCGCTAGAAAACCAATTCATTTAAAAGAAAACAATTCTCGTAGGTAAGAATTTCAGCATTCTATTTCTTACAATGGAATGTAATAAAACCATAATATTCTTTACTATATATTGTTACGAAATGTCCAGGCGCCGTAAGATAGCTTCCCCGCAAAGCAGGTTTAGGATTGCCAGAAAATGGCAAGGGAAGGCAGTGTTGCCATATTTAGCGAAAAATCGCCCATTTGGCGACAGAATTGGCGATATACTATAGATGTATGTAGAACCTTCTGGAACGAATTCTTACTAGCTTAGCCCAGAATGTTCTTGAATACAAGCCAAAAGCTATATAAACCCTGCTAGTACGCGGAGAGTGAGTCAGTGCCTAGTCTACCGAGTTAAGAGTTAGTGTCTTGCCTAGCGAGTTGATAGTCAGTCAGCGAGTTAATAGACTAGTGCCGAACTGGTCGTCGAGTGCATCGAGAGAGTTTCTTAGTGTATCGCAAGTTAGTGCATTGCCGAGTTCATCTTAGAGTGTGTTGAGCTCCGAGACAACCCAGTCGGGAGCTGAATTCTAGCGTATCGTCGAGTGCATCGCGAATTGTAGCGTGGAGAGTCTCAAGAGTACGTAGAGTTCCGAGAACGACCGAGCAGAGTTGGGAGCTGTACTCTGGTGCTTTGCCGTGAAGCTGTTTCCACCGTTATAGCCCAATAGTCTGGAGGCTTTGTCGCTGATTGTCTCAGCCGCTTTATAGTAGTTTTTCGACGACTGTAAACGTGCTTTTAGAGCTGTCTCGAAAAATACTGGCCAATAAAGTGTGTTTCGATACTCCATCAAGTGCTGTCGTGGTTATTCACTCCAAATCCGCGAACCCTTTAACGTACGTACGAAGAAGAGAAGAAAAAAAACGTAGCAATATCTTTGAACATTGATTACAAAATAGTCAAATACTATTTTTGTATATTAAATCCCCTAGTCTGTCTTTTTTTAACAAACAAGTCAGTAATGTTTTCATTGAATTTAGGTATGTCATTTATCATTCATACTTTTTTCAGTTGAGAGCATGGCTAGAGTGCTTAGTCTGTCCTCTTTCATAGTGTTTCTTGAAAATGTCTTAATTTGTTTTATAGTTGGTATCTCTCGGCTTCAGTCATAGGAATAGTAACAGTTATTAGCAACATTGTGCAGGTCTCCGAAAAAGTAACCCTGTAAGATGATTTCTGTGATTGTAGAAGCCTAACGGTACCAGTTATATTTTTGAAATCTGATATTCTGCAAATCATTCCTAGTTCAGTTTTAAGACGATCCTTCTGCAACATGAAATAAAAATCAGTTGTTTGGTCAGGAATCTGAATTGGAAACTTTTTCTCGTAATCCTGAAATTTTGGGGCTTTGAGGAGATAAAACAGCAGAGTAATGAGAAATAAAACACGATTTCTCTTTTACTTGATTCTCGATAACATCACATATATCTTTAGCTGCCACAGTTCTATTTATATTAATATTTTCTCTTTTCCTGAAGTTTCATATGATTTCGATATCTCCTGTGCCACTAATATCTTCTTTTCTTTCTGTAATGATTGCTGGAAAACGTTTACTTACTTCCTAGTAAGTGCTGCATCAATTAGTGTTCTCTGAATCTGGTTGTGCAACACATCGATATGTGGCGTAATATTCTGAAAAATACTGTAAGCCGAAACACAAATTCCGCGTCTTCTAATATAGTAGCCCTTGCTTGATTTATTGCTACAGCTCATTTCGATGTTGACTTTGCTAATTTCCATGCATTCAATCAACTGTTCCCTACATTCATATACTATATTGATGGTTTGACTTCTAAAATTCCATCTAGTAGCTGAATCATGAGGTATCCTTTTTCTAACAGTTTCACCTAGAATTGTAATTCCCTGTGTTGAGTTATTAAAAACTTGGTACTATCACTCACGTTGGGAAAAAAATATTGAGCTTCCTGATTCTAAATGGTTGCTTGCCCTACAATCAAATTGAGCTGATGCGCGTTAAATTCTAAGATGGAGTTTAAATAGGATTGAGAATATTCATACTTTTTTTAATTTTTAAAGTTAAATGTGTTTAATCAGCAAAACTCATTCAACTTGAATCGTCATTCTATTTTGCAAACAGGAGACATAGAAAACAAAACAGCCTGTTAGTTGATTCGCATCCAAAAATCCATGAGCATTTCTCATATAAATTGGGTTTGAAATCCCTTTTATAGTTACTAACTGTACATTTTATCACCTGGATAAGTTTTAGCCTGAGTAGTTTCATTTCAGTTCTTTACAAAAGACAGTGCTGAAAAATGTAATTGCTTTAGTTCCGAAATAGTGATTTTACTGACATCTTAACTGTTTACACATTTTCGTAAAAAATATATATCGGAAAATGATAGCGATAAAAAAAATAAGAAAATGGAAAACCGAATTAACTAACCTAGCAAACAATGCGAGTTCTCGCACACTGAAGATGTGCTAATAGAATGTTTTCTACAGTGTCTCTCACCTCAACTTATGGTTATAATTGGTAAAGAAAATGTCAGTAAAAATGTTTCGCGTTGATCACTTGTCATCTTCAGGTTTCACCAGAGAGCCAACGAAATTCATATTGGTGTCGAACTTCGTAAATTTGTTTCAGGAATTGATTCAATTTCGTACGATCTTTGCTTTCTGCACCACTGACGCTTCTGCCACCACTCTCACATGCCTCTCTACTATTTGAGAATTTCAAGGGAGCTTTTCTATTTCAAACTGAGAACCGCTTCTCTAATCCGTGTTATGTCTTCGCTGAGGTTCAAAGAGCTTGTGATTCGAAGAAGTTGTCTCAGCGAATCATCTCAAAATACTCCTTTGCTTCAAAATTTAATTTGGGAAGCACAAATTTTCGTATTTACCCCTATTCTTCTCAGGCAAAGTTCACGAATATGTGCTCGTTCATCTTCCAGTATCGCTCATAGGATGTTTTCAGAGTGAGCTAAGTAACAGTTCCTCTGAATGAACGATTGCCTTAAAATTTTCTGGCAAGAATAAACTTTTCTTGATCATTCCATGAATGTGACATGCTTCTTGTGTTGCTCTCGGGATTTGCTTTGTTTCAAATCACGATGGCGTATAAACTTTTATAACATATTAGTAAGCTTCAAATCGTCGGTTGGTTCAGCGGTTGATACATAAAAGGCGAAGAATTCTGTTGGGTGTAATGAGTCATCTTGAAAGGATGTCCGCCGAAAACGTTGCGGAGAAAACAACACAAGGAGAAAACGTCGTGGTACAAAACTGAGAAAAGAAAGCAAAGAGAAAACTTCGCAGTTCTAAAATATCATGGTACAAAATATCGTCATCGAAAATAAAGTATTTCAAAAACTTCACTGTTTAAAAACATCGCCGTCGAAAATATCGTGATTAAACTTAAAGTAGCTACAAATCATCGCATGACGGTAACATCGCACACAATGCGTTTTTCAGGTTTTAAAAGTTGTAAATGCATTTTCGCATGATGATCTGGGAGAGCAAGAAGGTAAGAGGGGATATTTTTACTTTTATATTTTACATTTTTGAATGAACTCTTAAATTTCTGCTAAAAAAGTAATAAGGAAATTTAAGCATTTAAAAATTGAAAATGACTAGAAAATTAGTGCAACTTATAGCCCTTAATAGAATTTTAAATTTACATAGTTAATTAACAAAGGTCATTAATAAAGTAATCTTTTTTTTATGAAGTTTTACTCATAATGTTTCATGATAAATACAGCCTAAAAATGTTTAGAAAAAGGAAGATAAATAACTGCATGATGTTACATCTATAAAAATTGCTTAGTTAAATACGAAATTACTTTCTTTCACGTTTTTGTTAATCTGATATTATTTTGGTGAAAATTATACACTCACTTCCAAACGTTAAGCACGAAAATATAAAAATGCAAAAAAGTCAACAAATACTGCTTTGACTGACACACAGTTCGGCAGGAAAGTAGCATATACATTTATGTATAAAACAAAATTAATAATTATATGCAGAAATTAAAACAAAATTAAATTTGTGTAAGTTATCAGATAATGACATACTGGAGACTTAAACAGAATTATGTATAAAGTGAAAATAAACAGCATAAAAAAAGGACGTTAGTAGGGTACGTGAACCCCTCTCATCTGTATACAAAGCTTCCATCTTGTGACCATACTTTCAATTAGGTAGTCAACCACCGCAGAATTAAGCAATTGCCATTCTTCTTGTAAAACGGTTTCCAGCTCAATAAGAGTGGTTGGAGGTGGGAAACTTGAAGATACAGCACGGCCGAGAGCATCCCAAAGATTTTCAATGGGATTAAGGTCGGGCGAATATGCTGGCCACGCCATACGCGCAATCCCTTCACTCTCCAGGTAGTCATCGACGATGTCATCTGTATGGGGACGTGCGTTATCGTCCATTAAAACAAAAGTAGAGCCAACTGCTGCAGCGTACAATCTCACAGTGGGTTCTAGGACTTCATCTTGATACCGGATAGTCGTCAAAGAACCCCGTTTAAGAATGTGCAGGTCGGTGCGGTATCCTAATGAAATGCCTGCCCACACCAGAATGCTTCCACCTCGGAATGCGTGATGTTCGGTGATGTTTTGGCACTGACTGCATGTTTGTTGTTCACGCCATATCCTTATACGCTTGTCATCTGGATCCATAGCAAATCGTGACTCATCAGTAAACATGACATTGCCCCTTCAGACACATTCCAATTGACATGTTCCCGCCACCACTGTAATCGTGCCCCTCTTGATTGGGCGGATAAAGGAACACAAACTCGAGGTACCCGGGCGTACAGTCCACTCATATGTTATCTTCGGCGTACAGTTGCTGCAGATATCGCCTTACCAATGGACGCTGTAATCATAGATGTCACACGTGTGGAGGTCGCTCTGCGATTCCGCTTGGCTACAATAGCAATATATCTATCTTCCGCGGGGGTTGTAACCCTTGGGCGACCGGCTATGGGCCCTCGGACAACTGTCTGTGTGGTTTGGAATTGTTTCCGTAAACGTGGTATTACAGAATGATGAACGACGAAGAAAAGAGCAACATCTGTGATCGACTGTCCTGCTTCAATGCACCCCACAGCACGTCAGTGCTCAGAATCTTCCAATCTGGAAGTCATAGAAACACGTATGCCTTGAAACCAAAGTGTACGAAACTTTTAAACACCTTCACTTACAATCAACTTCTGTAACCCTTCATAAAGCTGGCTTCTTATAAGACTGCCTTTTTTGCATATTTCTTGACATGAAAGCGCAATTGGCTGTTACCTAACATATTTGCATATTTCCATCTACCTCTGCTGCTAATTGCATTCACTTCAATTCTGATTGGCTTCTGGAAATAAGCATTTTCCTCTCCGTGCTTAACTTTTGGAAGTGAGTGTATCTTGTTTTGTTTCCGTTTATTCTTAAAGTGTCGTTAACATTTCTTGCGGTTGCAAAACTTTATGCGAATATGCATTTACAACTTTTAAAACATGAAAAACGCAAGTGTGTGATGATTTGTAGGTGTTTTATTTTCGACGATCATATTTTGTACCACGATGGTTTAGAACGGCGATGTTTTCTCATTGCTTTCTTTTCTCCCATGATGTTTTGAGCCACGACGTTCTGGCCTTGCGTTGTTCTCTCCGCGACGTTTTCGTCCGCGATGTTTTCGTCTGTAACCGAGAGAAGACACTAGTTATTTTTTAGTTATGGTTGAGGTGGTTATGGATGCGTTTGGTATACAGATGAAATGCATAGAGAAGAGGAAACTTGCATTGGCGTAGATAACAATACATAATTTTATTTCTTGATGAATAATTCACACATATTGAGTACGCATGTTATTCTCGTTTACACATCACTATGGGTATGTTAAGCACCGCACAATGTTTTGTAGAATATCACATTTTTTTAGGCAAAAAACGAAGCAGCAGGATTAATTCAGGAGGATGCAATCATGAAATAGAAAGACGCGGTCCAGAAAAATTGCTATAAACAGTTTAGAACAGAAAGTGGAGATCTCCAAAGTAAAATGGGGAATAAAAAAGACTTTTGCCAAATTCAAGTTAATAATTTTATTACATATTTTGCATCTTACCTATCCCCCTTCAAAGAGATGAAGGCTTAACAATAGAAAAGGCCTTTTTATTTAGAAAATGCGTTAAAGAGTTAGCTAAGAGAAATAAAATTTTGTAAAATCATAAAATTTTTATCTGAATTTTGTATGTAATACTTTTTTGACCAATGAATCAAATTTTAGAGTTCTATTGAAATTTTCAGTCCAGTTTTAAAAGTTTGCAAGCTGATTGTTCTCGGAAAATGTTGTAAAGACTGTCCTAATTTTTCAGAAGTAATTGAAAAAGTGTACAATTTTTGAAAGGCTTTACTCGTATATCATAGTGTAATTTCTATAGTCTTCTTTTCTTGTAAGTCTTTTATAAATTTTTATTATTATTTTTATATAGCGTGTGTTGTAAGTCTTTTATAAAAACTGTTGTGTTCAATATATATGTTTCGTATCCATGAAATGCTGTTAAAATTAATTACTAACTCAGTGAAAAACAAACTACATTTTCTTATTGTAAAGCAACGTAAAATGTACTTCAAAAATTAATAAACAGAAAGCTAAAAAAATGCAATACAATAACGAAGTAAATTTTGATTAAAAATGGGCAGGTCCTCTACAAGCGAATCAGCGTAACTACTTGCTGATGGCTGTGGAATGCTTAAACACAATAGTGATTAAAAACCTTAGTTCCTTACATAAAAACCTTAGTTCCTTACACACGAGTATATACAAGGCATTTAGCATTGTTAAATAGATCAAAGTTATTAACTATGATATATGGCCATACATTTCTTCAAATTACATAATTAAAATAAAAACAAATTTACAAAAATTCAAATTCAAATTAAGACCAGTAACTTATATATTCAAGTTAAGTCTTACAAGTTTAGTGTATTGCTTACGTACGGGTTCGTAATAGACTGAATGCACAAGTTGGATAAAAAGTTAATAAATTTCGTTATTATCACTAGAAATAGAACAAAACGCTGGATTTTTCTCAAAGATATTCGTACAATATCACAATATCACGCAATATAATCAGTCGCTATATTTTATACTACGAAAACTTTAAATAAAACACAATTCAAAGCGCAGAGAAAGCTAATCCGATGAACAAAATTACAGCAGCTAAGTAAACAACAATAGCTCACTAAAACAACTGAGCTGAGATGTTTCTCTCTGGCTTTTATAGCTTTTTAAATAGGCCGCGCGAGACAGTTCTAGCAATTTCTGGAAAGCAAAAAGAGTAGAATTACGGTTACAGCTAACTTAGTATTCGATTACATTTATTCAAATGAAATATCAATTACAGAGATAAACTTTTATTCAATGTTAAATGCACGTGACCTTGCATTTTTACTTTTCCGGCATAGCATTCTCTTAAAATTTGTCACGCGCTGCATTGCACGGGGAAATAAAACAATTTTAATTATAATTCTACTAAAAATGTCTAACTAAATACGAAATTCGTAACAAGCGAATAAAAGAAAATTTTACATTCCCCTACAATAGTAATTCTTAAAAAAAAAAAAACTTCTAGCTAAAAAGAAGTTTCTTGAGAGAAAATCAGATTTGAGAGTAATTTGTCAAATTTAAGGTTTAGAATCTTCACAGTCGTATTTGTTTAGGGAAGGCATTTTCAAAACTTTTCACACAATATTACAAGTACAAAAAGTTTGAACGTCATTACTTATTTTAAATAGTCACAACAAATTTCTAATTTTATAACGTTACTAATTTTCATTATTATAACTTGCGTTTAAACATTATTATAATAACATTACTGAAATTATGGTTTTTATTATTACTACATTTCTAATTTTCTTATTTTACACAAAACTGGAGGACCACTGTCTGGCTCTCTTGAAACACAAACGTATCCATCTCTTGAGCAAATCCGCTTAAACTAAGTGAATTCACCAGTGGTTGAAGGGCTGCTAGGCAATTGCTCATAAAAGCCTCCTTTTCCTGTAAAGGCCTTTTTTAATTGCGCTAACATTATAAAAATAATAATTATGTATGAAAAAATTACTGTTTTTCCATGTGGATACCTTTAAAGTTTATCTTAATATATTCTATCTTTATATATAAATATTAACTAATTATAACAATATTCAATATTGCAGTTTTGATATTTTTATTATTAACACACGAAAGCAAAATTTTTATATTTTTCTATACGAGTTTTTCAAAATTATTTCATTCATTTTTCATGTTCAAATCATTCTCAAAATAATTATAAAATTCTTTTCAATAATTCAAAATTTTCAATATAAATTCAAAAATATAATAAATTATTAATCTTCATAATCTGCCTGAAATATTTTTTAAATCTTAAATCTTTTTAAAATTATCTTACTAAATCAAATCAAATTTCTAATAGCCTGAAATTATACGTTTTCATATAACAATGCTACATTTTTTTAAATCCAATTTAGTGAGAAAAAATACTGATTTTCGATTAGGGAAAAGGAGAAGAGAAAATAATTTTCAATCCTGTACCGGTGAGAAAGAACCTGTCTTATTTATTCGCGTAAGAGCCGAAGGAAGCGAAGCAATAAGTAAACACGCAGTTCAATGATCTTCAAGGTATTTTGAATCGTATTTCTTAATCACTTTCTAAACACAATTCGATGATTAATTTCTTATACTTTGCCTTGAATTTGCCATACAAGCGACGCTTTGAAGAGCTGGTGAGTGAATTTTCTATTGGAATTTGACGCAGCAGGAAACTTAACTATTCTTAAACTTGATTGAAAAACGATTTAAAATTTGAAAAACTTCTGTAGATTACTTGCAATAAATTTAGGATGCGCAGAAGAAAAGACTCCAGTTATGTTTTAGTCGCGGCCGTTGTATATGCGGTTGGCATAGAGATGGAATATGTAGTAGTAGAAGAAACTTGCAGACGTTGCTGTGAATAACAAAATACAATTTTATTTTTTGATGAATTACTCTGAACACACAACAAATTTTCGCTGCATACCACATTTTTTAAAGGACAAAGCGGAGCAGCAAAGCGTACATTTTAGCACCAAGAAAAGCTAAGTGTGCGCAATAGTAGCACTGATATTTATTATATACTTGATTTCTTTGCATATTCTATCTACGATTGGTTACCAGCTGTCGCAATGTAGGAGGATTACGTAAATGAGCATGAAATGGAAAGAGGCAGTCCAGAAAAATTGTTACAAACTATTTAAAACAGGAGGATAGCCAGATTAATATGGCGAAGAAAAAGGATTATCGCTAAATTAAAATTAATAATTTTTAGTTTATCATATATAATCCTTTTTCTTCCCCATTTTAATCTGGCTATCCTCCTGTTTTAAATAGTTTGTAACAATTTTTCTGGACTGCCTCTTTCCATTTCATGCTCATTTACGTAATCCTACAAAATACAATGGCTGCTTTAAAAAAAATTAGCGACCTCAAAATTAACTATTCTATTTTATGCTCTTCCCCTGAATTCATCTGTTCTCCTCCCAAGTTCAAGATCTTTCAATGTTACGTAACGTTTAATGCAGGTACCTCTTTAAATAAAACCAAATAATTGTAAAACAATCAAATAATTGTAAACCAAAACTTTTCTAACTCGAACTGAAATGTTTGACTCCCTCCCTTCTTCCTTTGAATTGCAGCGTTCTCTTTCGCGTAAGCTCTGCTGCTGACAAGACGCTTCTCATCCACGCTGCTACTGCTTACTTGCTTTAAAACCCGTGTACATGGAAATTATTGTATTCAACTGTGATTTAAAAATTATCTATAAAAAATTATCTGATGTGCGTAAAAATAAAGATTGTGATACTTCAAGCTCAGTTGTGTTAAAAGCGTCATCATGCCTATCCACTCAGCCCTGTCTTCAGCCATGACGAATATCGAAAGCTGCTAAAAGGTACCGGAACCTTTCATTTACCCATTTAACACATTACATATATATGCGATATTTTAAATGCGTAGACGAAACTGGTACTTTTAGCAGCTTTCGCTATTCGTCATGGCTGAGAAGGCATACAGACGAATATTAAAAACGGTATTTTTACATTTTGACCAAGCTTTATTTTCACAAATATCTTATCATCTTGGTAGATATTTATCCAATCATAGTTAAATACGATACTTTTTGTAAACTGGTTTTAAAAGTACGACGTAAGTATCTTAGACAGAAAAGCATAAACAGCGTAGAGTTGTTTACATGGCAGGAGTCAGGAAAATGAAGGAATGACGTATTTGCTTGCAAAGAATATTTATACCAATTAGGTGCATAAGTATAGCTAAATTGCTATTAGTTAAACTTACGTTGTTATTTAACGTGGAAAGGTCTCGAATTTGGGAAAACAGATGAACTTAGGGGGGAGAACACCAAATTTAGAATAGTTCATTTTGAGGTCGCCAATCGTTTCTTAGCGCAGTTTTTATTTTGCTATATCTTATATATAT
>KK117210.1:181337-246641 GCA_000611955.2 Stegodyphus mimosarum
AAGGAAGAAGGGAGGAAGGCAATAGTTTCAGTTCGAGTTATAGAAAGTTTTAGTTTACAATTATTTGATTGGGCAGGATGTATTTGCGTTACATAACATGGACGTTCAAACGTTACATAACATGGATGCGATCTCGAATTTTGGAAAACAGATAGATTTAGGGGGAGAGCACCAAATTTAGAATGTTAATTTTGAGGTGGCCAATTCTTTTTTAAAGCAGCTTTCATATTTTGTTATATCTTACATATTCCCCCTTCAAAAGAAAGGTTGGGAGAGCAGGGTGGCAGAAAAAGCATTAGAGCAGCAAAACAAAAAAGGTATAATTTTCAAAATACAAAACAAAATTAATTTTTGAACTATTAAAAAATTATCGTCGTGGGATTTTGACTGAATTTGACATTTCACTGAAAGTCGTAGAATTTTTAATTCAATAATAATTTTAAGCACTATATACTTTTGAAACAATTGCACTTTTTAGAGTTCTCAGGTTGTTAGAATGCCCAATGTAAATTTTGTAAAGTTCTTGAAAATAGTTCCACAAAGTAAATGTTCAATAAAAGTCGTCAAATATTTTGTTGATGAAAGTATTTCCATTATAATAGAGATTGAGATGCTAACTTTCATGTGGAAATATAATACTGAATTTATGATTAATTAAATAAATTCTTCCTATTGTAGATACATATCTTTAATGCAACAGAAAAATTCAATATAAAACATAATAATATGATGCAATACTGAATAACACAAGAATACTTTGACGATTAAATTGGCATGCCCTTTCCAACAAAATCAGCGCACCATTTTGCTGATGGTTGGCGGATGCTTAAGTAAAATGTATTAAAAAACCTCCGTTCCTTAAACAAGGTAACTGGTTTTTAGCATTGTACAATTGTCAAAGTTTTGCTGTTTTTCTTTTAAAACTTTTTCATTTACTTCATAGTAATACAACATTATACAAAATTAAAACTGAAATTGAAGACAAATAACTTGTATAATCAAGTTAAAGTGTTTTTAAATTTTGCACAAAATATAATTAAATATTACCCTACAATAAGAAGAAAGAAGAATAATTTTGTTTTAAAATTGTCATAATCGGGATTTTTTTTCAGAATTTTTTCTTCATAATTATATTTTACGGAACGCAATTTAAAATATAATTTTTTATACATTATTCATAAACAAATTTCAAACTTTCCGCTATTATTAAGACATTTGAAATTTTACTTATTCTTTACAAAACCAAGACTCCATAACTTTCTCTAAATATTAACATGTAATGTTAGCACATTCATATTTGAATACTCGATGATATCTAATTTTTAGAATGATGAACTTGCACAAACTATTTTACAGAAACCCAACTGAGGAATAAATGTGCCATTGAGGTTAGTAGCATGTAATCCAATCATATCGACTAAATTATCATGATATGAATATTTACTTTAATTTAAAAATGTAATGAAAGCACAACTTTGGAAGCATTTATATAAGACCACTGAGATATAAAAACGTAGCAATGTTGTTTTGCGTAGATACTTGATGCTTAGAGCGTCCAACCATTTTGAAGACGAAGCAGTCGAGCCGGATTAAATTCCTTTTTTTTTTCACATTTGTGGCCACAGTTCACTTGGCACTTCAATCTTCCCTATTTCCAGAACAATTTTGATTCTGTTGCGATAGAAGCGAACATAGATGATTGCAGCATCGGCTTAACACGATGAAAGCGTAAGCGAAAACGGAAGGTGTCGCAGTACTTCAGAGGAAGAAGGGAGGAAGCCGAAAAGTTTCAGTTCCGAGTTTTGGTTTACAGTTATTTGATTGGGCAAGAGGTATCTGCATTAAGCTTTACGTAAGCTTTAAGACCTCTGTTGCTTTAAAAACGTAAAAATCGGTGAAAAAAACACTTAAATCGCAAAAATACCAAAATCAAAAATAAAAATTTAACGTCAAGCAACATGGCTACGCTTCTACGTCTCAGTATTCCTACATCAGTACTTCTAAAAATTGCTTTCATTTTACACACACGCACGCACGCACGCACGCACGCACGCACGCACACACATATACATATATGTATGTATGTATGTATAAGATTAAAAAAATATGTAAATCAAAATTAACCACTTAGTTCTCCATCTCTATTCTAAAAATCGTAACTTTTCTGGACTGCGTCATTTCTAGGTAAATCTATCTTGGGCTTGCGAAACGCTGATGACGTAACTAATTCGGAACTTAAACTCACAATTCCGAGAACTGAAACTTTTTTTAACCTAAACCAAAACCTCGTCTTTAGCCTCCATATTGAATAATTGTGCCCTCTTATAGCATCAGCTTTCCTGCAGTCCGGATACTACTTCGCTCCGTTTGCTTTGTCGCGCCACTAACTATATCAATATCTAAAATGTGATACTATATATAAAATTCTGGAGTGTGTATTACGTCCATGATCATGTGTGATGAAAGATATGTTTTTGATACTTAGCTTGTATCCATCAATAAAAGTTATATTCAATTCGGTCACGTCTGTCTACAAGTCTTTCCTTCGAGTGTCATCTTTCTAACTACGCAGTAAGGTCTCCCTAGAATATAACGCAGAGAACCGTCGTTATCTGTTGCAGCTTCCTCTAAGTCATCTTATCACATTCATATGTTAGTAACTACACTTTTATGATAATGAAGCAATATACACTTGCTACCATAAATCTGCGTACTTGCTATCAACCTTCTACTTTTTACTTCAATCGCTTATCAAATTGTAACGGAGATAATTGAGACACCGCAGTTAATGTACAGCTCTCTTGATTCAGTCTATCAAAAACAAACTACAGTACCTGTACTGTAAACAAAACAGAAAAGCGATTGGTTAAGAAGTAATGAGTCATCATCGCCAAACGTCTGCGTACGCTTTCAAAAGAGGGGGAGCTTTTAGTGCCAGATAGCTTCACCAAGCCTTTTTCTTGTTCAAACGGGATCTTTCGACCTTTATATACAAGATTTAAAATACTGTGCATTGTTGTTTGAACCATGGCAGGAGGAAAAGAGATTAATGTGGCCGAGAAAGAGATTATTGTACACTCATTTTCATAAATTAAGGATAATGCAAAATCAGGCAAAGGAAGAGTTAGAAGCAAACAAATTTGACTTATTTGTAAAGCTTATTTATTAAACAAAAGGTAAAGAGCAAAAAAAAAAAAAGATGCTATATGTTTGATATTATTAAAAAAAATTAGCGATTCTTCCTGGAGCAAATTACAAAAAAAAACCTACAAAAAACCAATATTACATGGTTGGTATGATTGTTAATACACTGTATGTCTCCCAGACGATGCAATACAGTCCGTACAACGCCTAGACATGCTGACTATCAAATTATCTATCTGATCTTGAGGGATATTACACCACTCAAAAAGCAATGCTCTCCCGAAGTTCCCGTAGACATGTAGGAGGAGGTTGACGGGCTGCAACTCGTCGGCCAAACATGTCCCACACGTGCTCTACTGGATTCAAGTCCGGTGAGAATGCTGGCCAGTCCATACGGGTGATATCCTCCGATTGAAGGCATTCGCTTACGATGTTTGCACGGTGAGGATGGGCGTTGTCGTCCATAAACACAAATTGTGCGCCCATGGTGCCCCGAAACGTGCATGTTGTTCCAGAATGACGTCCCGATAGATTTGGCTTGTCATGGTTCCAATTTGAACATGCAGGTCAGTTCTGGAACCCAGAATAATTCCACCCCAAACGAGCACTCCTGCACCATCGTAACAATGTCGTTCAATGATGTTTTCTTGGTGGTAACGGGTACCTGGAGCTCTCCATATGAAAGTCCGGTGAGAATCAGACTGCAAGCTAAACCTGGACTCGTCCGTCATCCACAATGCATGCTCTCTACTCCAGGCTAACCGCAGGCGACAGTGAGTTGCAGTAAGTGGAACGCATCTGACAGGTCTACGAGCATATAGACCAATCTGCCCTAAGCATCTGTACACGGTCTGCCTTGAAATTGTCGTACCAGTGGCTGAAGAGAGCTGACGAGACAGGTCTGAGGCTGTGCTCCGCCTGTTTCTTTTGGCAGTAACTGCCAAATACCGGTCCTCATTCGGCATTGTAACTCTGGGGCGACCTGTTCTGTAACGTCTACTCACATTACCATCATCTTAGAATCGTTGCGAAAGCCTGGAGATGACACTCTGGGCAATTCCAAGTTCGTCTGATACTTCCAGTTGGGTACGCCCACATTCCAGACGGCGGATAATTCTACCACGTAAAAAATCATCCAAATGTGTACTTTGTGTCGTAACTATTCGGTTATTGCACTGAAATGCTTATAAAGCGCCTGCGAACAATTTTACTTCTTTGCCTGTATTCCTTATATATCACTCTCTTACACTCTCGTCATTGTGACATACCATCGGTGTCATCTGGTTACTTCCTGAAATTTGCATATGATTCTTGAAGATGTGTGTAGTGATTTTACGGGTGATATATTTATTTTAGAGTTCGATTTCCGCGTGACTCCGATTATCCTTAATTTATGGACATGAGTGTAGATCTTTGGAAAAGGGGGAAATCTCTGATGGAAATTGGTAATTTAGTAAATAGGACACATTCTTCGATCCAAAGCGTGATCAAGAACTTCAAAGCAACAGGGCTGTTGACGTCTAGACCCAGATCTGGATGTCCATCTACACTGATGCAACGCGAGTCTCGCTTTGTGGTCCGTGCTGTAAAAAAAAATCCCAGACTATCGGCTCCAAAGATAGCGCAGTCAGTCGCTGAAAGTTTCAAGAACAGTGTAAGTTTAACAACAATTTGAAGAGTACTGAGAAGGAATAATTTCTATGAGTGAGTTGCTCGGAAAAAACCATTCATCTCCAGAGTAAACCCAGCAAAGAGAATGGCCTTCGCTAAAAAGCACATCAGTAAACAAAGTGCCTTCTGGAAGAAAGTCATATGATCAGGTGAGAGTAAATTTTGCATTTTTGGAGATCAAAGGAAGAAAGTATATTTGGAGAAAACCAGGTCCAGAACTTGAGAAACAAAACATTTATCCAACTGAAAAGCATGGAGGTGGAGGTTTTATGGTCTGGGGGTGCATGGGAAACTCTGTGGTTGGTAATCTGGAGTTCATTGAGTCAACTATGAATAAATTTGACTACTTGGAACAAAAACAATCTGAAAAAACAATCTTCAAGCCAATGCAAAGAAGCTTGGGTTTAGTGAAAATATTCTCTTTCAGCAGAACAATGACCCCAAGCATACTGCGTACGTTGTTAAGAACTGGCTACTTTACCGTGCACTGAAGCAACTGTAACACCACCCCAGTCCCCAGACCTAAACCCAATAAAAACGTTTCTGGTATTTGCTGGAAAGAAGAATCAGGGAACATGATATAATATCAAAAGAAAAATGCATAGAGATTATAGTGCAAAACTGGAACACGGTAACCGCTTGTGAAACAATTAAGCTAGTTGAATCTATGTGAAAAAGGTTAAAAGACGGAATAAAAAGAAGAGGATATTCTACACAGTATTAATGTTTTAATTAAAACAACTTTCGAAAGCGTTTTTGATCATGTTCGCAGACTTTTGACTCACAGGATTTGAGTCATTGTAAAATTATTATTATTTTAAAGATTTTGTGTTGCATTTTAGTGATTCTTTTTTTTTACCTTTCAAATTTCGTCGGTTTCAAGAATCAGTAAAAGTTGTATTCATTCTCATCGATGATGTTTTCTTTGCGGTCATTGCATAAAGATGCAAGTCTGAAAGCAGACTGTACGCAGACTTTTGGCGGCAAGAAAAGTCTACTCGATTAAAATAATCTCTTGAACAATTAATTCATCATAGATACTTAGAGGTCAAATTTAACAAATGAATAAAATAGAATAGATTTTTAGATTGCGACGGCTGCAGTGGCGTAAAATCTTTTAATTAAAAAAAATAGATGAGGTCTTCACAAAAATAGTTTAGTAAAATTTTTTAACTTACTTAAAACTGTTTTTTGGGGAAAAAAAAACAAAAAATTCCCATTAGACTGAAAAAAATGGTCAAAATTGTAATCCTTAAAACTATTTTGCGACTTTCATGCTATAGAAAGACATACCAAATGAATTAGATAAAATTTTGAAATGTAGCATTTTTACAAATGGGAATTACAAATTTATGCTTACATTATATTCAACTTTTTTTTTAACATAAAAGCTATCTATTTATAAAATTTCTTTCGAAAATTTCAATTTTGAATTATCTGCTAAGCTGTAATTTCCATTTCCTTTCAGGGAATCTGCAATTTATTTTATCTCGTGTAATTCTGATGGAGTAATTTTGTTCGTTCGCCTTTCCCAGTAATTTATTTGACTACAAAAAAAAGTATTCGCATTGACTTTTTTTGGCGATGTCGTATAATAATTTAAATTTTATGATATTTTTTAACGAAACCGCAGTATCGTAAAACTGAAAGTCTACTTATTTCACTTATTTCATAAAGTAGAGCGATGGATCTGTAACCATTACTTAAGCGATACTAAATTGTGAAATATATTTTAAACGTTCTTATTTTCTGCCTTCAGACTAGTGCTCATAAATTTCTATATTTCCATATTATGCGCGCATTTTAACCCTCTCCAGCTAGCTGTGTTTTGATTACGGAGAAAATCGGAGGTTTACTGAAGTGTTTTTGAAGCTTTTGACGTTTTACATAAAAGTCACTTAGAGTTCCATTCTTAACTTACAATGGAAATCTGAATATTTCCTAATGTCTAGTGGTTTTTAAACAATGCATTGTCCTTTCTGGTTCGTTATTCTCTCGCCATGGAAAAACAATATATTTGTTTTGAAAGTTTGATAACTGATTGAAAGTTGAGATGTACTTTAGCAAGGTTAAGGAGAGTCGCGTTTTACTGCTGTTGCACTAAATTTCGATTACTCGAATTGAGCGGAAAGTATGGGAGGACTTGAACGTTAGCTGCATGCATTTTTGAAAGAAAATAACTTCAAGTTGAATTAAGCCTAGAAATTCGTCGTGAATTTTTTGGAAATTCTTTTCGATCAAAAGATTCGCTGGAATAAATTACTTAAACTCCGTTCTCACTTATTAAAGTTTTAATTCAGTCTGTAGTACATTTTTCTGTTATAAAATGTAAAAATGTTTTCCAAAATCTATATGTGCGAAATTATAACGTAAGGTTAATTTTTAAGCATTTCTGGAATAGTAATCTTAAGGTAAAAAGAATTATGGGCCAAAACATGTGAGACGATCATTGGCTTAAAACATCAGATGTGTTCATGTCGAGAGCTATTTGCTTGGAAAGGAACGACTTCGTGAAGGATACTGTAAGAAGTATTTTTTTTTATTTTATTGCAAGAAGTATATTGATTCATATCATATTACATACGAAAAAAAAAATTAAACTCCTATGCGTCTAGTTGCTGAAAATGGAAACGAGACAAATTGCTATTGTTCAAGGGCACTTTGACCTTTAAGTCTCTGACATGTCCATATTTAAACGTAGGTGTTAGAGTAAGTAAATAAACAGAAAATTAATCTCAGTTTGTAATCGTCCATAAATTAAATTGTGCTTCGTGGTGCTATGATCATGTGCAAAATAGATTACGGTGCATTTGAATAATTCAATACGACAAGTTAATGTATTTATTTATTTTTTTATTTTTAAGGAAAGACCTCCAGGCAAGAAGCGTTGCAGCGTATCAAAATACGTAAAATACATAAATATCAAAATACATAAAAATAAATATCAAAATACATAAAAATAATTATCAAAATAAATTTTATACCAGGAACCTTGCTAACGGAAGCCGTCAGTAACAAAGTTTTATTTTCTTTGCACAGAATCACGAGCATCTGCTTGTGCGGAGAGAGTAGGATCTAAACTCGGTTCCTGGCGAATGGGCTGGCTGTATTAGTTCAATATGTGAGCATGAATACGAGGCAGATTTCTTTAGAAAGTCCTCTTCTAAGACGTCTGGAGGTAACCGTAGCTCTCATTTGCGTTGTCCCAGTCAGTTACCAACGAGTCAGTCAAAATGTGTCTTGTATAGATGTATATAATACAGAAAATTTAAAAACAAGTTTTTAAAAAAATCAAAATATATGAAGCGAAAAAAATATTGGTGCAATATCTTTGAACGTATGTTATATGTACATATGGTAATGAATGTAGGCGTACTAAAGTATTAAGAATTCTAAAAATACTTAAATATTAATAATTTTGTTTAACGGTAATATTAAAAGTAATAATTTAAATTTACGCTTATTTAAAGAATCGTTTTTAAAATTTAACTAAACGAAAATATCATTATCGTAATTTTAATTTCAAAATTGTTACTAAGTTGACAATTTTCCTAAAAAAATAACAGCATTGTTTATAAGAAGTAAGTTGGATGGATGGATATAAAATATGCCTAAGTCCTCGGAATGAGTAAATAACTGTAAATATTTAATAAAATTGTTCCATTAGTATCAACATCGTTTTCTATTTTGTGTGTTCTAAGGTTTATAAAAAAGGAGGACATAGTTTGGGATTCGGATGAGTCCGCTTCTTTTTATGAGTTTGCCGTGGTTATTGGCCTTTCTCATCCGTCAATCGCTTTTAATTTCGAGTTTCTAAGTTACTGTCGTTGGGTGAATGGGTTGTTGGCTTTTTTTTTTCTTTGCTTTTAACAAAATAAATTTATATTTTAGGAATATCAGTTGGTGGGAAGGTATTGCATTGATTTCTTTGGTAGTAGTTAATTTCTGTCGATCTCTGATTAAGAATCTACTGTAAGCGTTTACTGCTTTAGTGATTTTTGAATCTTCAAATTTTTCATTTTCTTTCAGAGAGTTCGAGAAAACAATATGTTGCCTTTGCGAAATTCTAGTGCTTTGTTATCAAATTTCAAATATCCTTTTAAATTTACTAGAATATATATGTTCTTCAGTGTACTGTTGATTATGGGCATTTCATACTCTGCTTCGCTTTAAGCTCTATATTATTGTTGAAATTATATTTTGAAATATTGTACCGCACATCAGACCACATTACAGTTTTCTCACCAAATTTTTCCTCCCCTCATATTTCTTCCCATTTGCACATTTTATTATTATTATTAACGCAAACCTATAAATTGCAAACTCTTTTTTGTAGGTATGTTCACCGTATAATACGCACCCTTTTCTTTACGAGGAAATCTGTGTGCGGTGCTCTAATCTTTTGAGATCGTTTCATTCGAGGATTTTTCCCAGGCTTTCGAACTATGATATACTGAATTGGCAAGCGATCAGGGGAAAGGCTTGAAGTAAATAATTCTGCAAAGGGAATGGGTTGCGCCAAAATGGCAGGTTGAGCAGGTGTGCACAAGAGTGTTATTCTAGAGTTCATAAAAAAGGAGGACATAATTTAGGATAAGAATGCGCTTCCGGGCGGAATTAATTCGCGCCATTAAGAGTTGGCATAAGGCTTTCTGTAGCCATTAGAAGCCGTTATTTTGAAGTGAACACCGAAGGCTTTAGTAAATTGTATTTGCTTTAGTCTAAAGTTGATCTAGTGTGTTTCTTTTAATAGTAAATATGGCTTCTTCCAAACAAACACAGTGCTGGTTTCAAATGCAAAATCTTTCAGTTTGTGAAAAAAATGGGAGTCGTAATGCATCAGGGATGTTTGGCGTTGGTGAAAGCTCCATATTTGAGTTTAAAAAAATGAAATATCAATATTTAATATGTCAAAGAGTAAATATGTTTTCATAAAGGAGTAACGAAATGACCTATCCTAGAATAAAGTGTTGCGAAATGTGTTCTAGAAAGTCGCCAGAATGGATTAACTGTAACAAGAAACGCGTACACGTTTATTTGTTTTAAAGTGTATGGGGGGAGGTAAGAATGCAAATGAAAGCGAAAACTTTAAAACAGCTTTGAGTTTTTATAGTAGATTTATGGCAAGGAATAATTTAGTTCTATACGAAAAGAACAGAAGTTTCGCAAAGGCTTCGGAAAGATTTGAACAACAAATTCACAACTTTCTAGAAGTACATTATTTACCTACGAAGGCAAAACAAAAATATTTGGTGTCACATATTGGAAATACAAATGAAACTCCAGTAATATTTGATATGATAGGAAAAAAAATTGACATTAAAGGAACGAAAATGATACACATAGAAACAACAGGTCACAAAAATTCTCACCTCACCCTAGTGCTTTCCTTCTTAGCATACGGTACAAAATTAAAACCCTTCGTTTTTTTTTTTTTTTTTAAGAAAGACGATGCCGAAATGTAATTTCCTGAATGATGATTTCATTCATTTTTGCGAGAAAGAATGGATGAAAGAAAACTGTGTGAAACTGTCGAATAAGAAATTTTTGGTAATACAGACATGGCGATTTCGCCATTAGTTCAGCCTTTAGATGTGTGTATCAAAAAACCATTCAAAAAAACTTTAAAACAATAATGGAATACGTGAATGTTAGAATATGAAAAAACATTTACAAAATGATGCCAAATGTGTCATGCCAGTCTAGAAGTACTGTGTGAGTGGATAATAAAAGCATAGAAGGAAATTAATCCGGATATAACTTCAAACGTGATTTTAAAAATGTTGGATATTTAATAATCTAAGTGAAGCGGAAGATGGCATTTAATTATGGATCAGAGTTACAATGATGGTGAAGATGAAACAAAATTCGATGATGATATATTTTCAGATGTAACGGAAGTCTAATATGACGAACTTTTCATGTTATCAGATCATGAAAATGTTTTAAGTTCATAAAGTATGTGACTTGAATAAACAGCATTTAGATATATGCAGAAATCTAATTTTTGTATTCTCTTTTCCTTACTTTTTAATCTATCATTTTTGTACCCGTCGTACAAAGTGCACCCGTAAATTTCGATCTCATTTTTTTCTATATCAAAAGTTCGCTTCATACGCCGGAATATACGGTACATATAAACTACTCACGTGCTTTTAAATAACAAATAGTATTTGCTTATGCAACAGTAGAAGAAATAAATCATTTCCTAAAAGAAATTTTGTTTAGAACAGTGATTCCTAACTTTATCGAGTCGCACATCCTGCAGACGACAATTATACCTCGCTACCTCCGACAAACTGTAATTTTCAGATTAAAAACTTTGTGTATCATTAATGCAATGGAATGAAGTAAAATTTCAAAAATTCAAATGAAATTCAAATGAAAAAGTAAGATTTCAAAGTAATTAAGGAAAAAAATAAGGAAAACTATGTGGAATAAGGTGAACTTTGCATTCGATATTTATCTCATGTTGTGCATGAGCTTGAATACTGTTGCGTTATAAATCTTTTATCTCGGTTTAAAACTCATGTCTGAATTTTACGGAAAGCCACCCTTTTGTAAATCTTTCAGCATTATACTTATTTCCATTGAATAAATGTATTATAATATTTTCTTCAATATTGTACGTCACCCACAGATCCACTATTTTTATAGAGTTGTGATTTAAAATGATATGCACTTCCCAGATTCAATATTATTTAAAAATGCGCGCATTTCTTTGACAATGGGAAAATAACATTTTCTTATATTGAAGTACGTAATAAAACTTCCTTGTGGGAGAAATCATGTGTCCTGCTGTTCCGATGCCCAAGTTTGAATTCAGCCAAAGCCTGGTTCCGGTATTTCTCAGTTTTGCGTGAAATTGTGATTTAATCGTAGCCCCAAATAAAATGAGCCATATTTTAGCTTGTCACTTAACTATTTATTATTAATTTTATTAAGTAATGTTTTATATCTTTATGTTTTGTTTATTTATTTTTGTTTAATTATTTGTTACTTAGTTTGTTTATTTTTGTTTACCTGTCTTGACAGTATTCCATAAGGCTCCGGAGCATCAAATTTTAGACATAAAATTCTTAAAAATTCAGTGCCACGCGTAATTAGCCTGGCCTGCTGGAATTAACGAAATAAGCAAAACGTGATATCAACATCCCCGTGGCTAGTTCCCGATAGTAAACTGACTTGTAAAATGGGGGGATGGAAATTAATTAATCTATTTCTTAAACAGTTCTACTATATTACTTTTTGCTTTACCGGCTCTTTTAAGAAACTTTATTTTTTTCTCTTTTGTTTTACTTTCATTCGGCCACTTTGTTGTGCTCAAGATCATCATCAGATCGTCGGTCTTCCTCTCTTTCTCTGCCAACATTCACTAAGCTTTGTCAGCAGTTTGTCCTGGCATCGTTCCCAGAAGATGATTCGCGCGCTTTCTATTTGACAGCATTTTTTTCCTTCATGCATGTTTCGATACTGAATTTCGCGCGTGCTACAAAATAAAATTGATCACATTATTTTATTCGCAGCATTGGGATAAAAGCTCATTTCAGTAGCGTGATATCGGTAGTGATGTGATTGAAGGATGAGTAATCACAGTTTGACTTAAAACATCCATGCACTGTTACTTTATAACAAGCAGAGTGGCGTTAAATAGCATTGTTTCAAACTTCATGTCAGTAAGAGCCACTTGTCAGAATTCAGGAAAGCTCGAGAGCTCAAATAGATTTCCAAAAGCCGCAAGTCCATATTTACATTATTTTAAAAGTAGTGAAACAGCTTTCAAATGGAACGAAACGCCACGTTCTAAACACTCAGTCAGGGGCAGTTTGTCGCCAACATGTGATGATGCGCCGAAGTTGTGTGGTGTCTTAATTTTTTCTAATTACATCTTCATGTGGTAAAAAGCAGTGTTTTGCAAATTTTAAATACTCCGATTCTTTTGCGATGTCTTCTTACAAATATTGATCTATTACAGCTTTGCAATGCTTGTGAAACTTCGGATTATTTCTAAATTTTCGCCACTGCGGCTCAAATCGTTTTTCTGCTGCCGTAAAATCATCTCTTATACTCCTACATGTTTGTTCCACGGCAAGCAAATCGTGGATCTGTTGTTGTCTAATTTGTATGGATTCTAGATTTTTTCCAAAGGTAACATCGACTTCTAAGCTATCAATGTCATCAGATTTATTAGAATTTCTCAAAGCTGTTGGTTGCTAGAAATTTCTCATCAATTCGGCAGTCTAATATACTTTTTTTTTAAATTGTATTCAAATCTGTATGATATTAAATATTTCTGGTGCATTACATGCGTTTTCTGTTCCGATCACAGACCACCTCAATTTAGTTTCTACCGCTACTAATAATTCAGAAATTCTGAATATCCTTCCTGTAACAATTTTCATATACATATATACCTAAGAAGTAATGAAAATGTTTCATCTCTATTACTAAAATTAAATATGTCTGTAATTGTAGCCCTTTATTTCTACGTAGGTTTGTAATCTTTTTTATTGGGTATCTTTTTTATTGGGTAGTTTTATTGGGTTCTGTTTTAAAGCTCCTATATTTATTTTTATTCTCGTATTAAATGGATGAGTCAAAACGAAACTGATCTCTTTTTCTGTCTGTAGTTTCTCCCGAACGAATGCATAAAACTGTCAGGAATTCAAACCGGTAATCGACAACGGTATTCTTTCGGAAACCTCTTGAAACCTTTTTTCGATTTCAAGGTCGAGTAAAAATATATGTGTTTCGAAAGCAGAGTATTTAACTCTTGTTTTTAATATTTTCTTGAACTGTCTCTAAGAGTATACGCCTTTCACATAGACTTTATTAATAGAATTCGTAACAATTTTCAACATTTGTGTATTATCCATCAGATGTGGGGGGTACCTTGGCGTTACAAATCAGGCTGGAATGTTTACGTTTCCATGTTAAACATCGCATTTTTGATTTACATGACCAAACGGTATGATTTTTCTGCAGGCATAAAAAACAACTGTCATTATGTTTTAAACTTTCGACTTTCTCCAACGTTCTTTATCATAAATTTCAGAACTGTGCTAAGAATTATTGCAATTCATTAAGGTTGTTTCACAGCGGATGATGTAGACCATTAGTAAACTGTGTGGCTTAATAGTATTTTTTTTAACTTGGGGTCGACTTAGAGAACTCCGTGAAGCTGCTGGCTAGGATCTGTAGCTAAGCAGTCTCGGCCACGGAGGTATGCAATTCATGAACCTGGCGGTTCCAGAATCCGTTGTTGGATCCTTTGTACGGTCTGACCTCGGAGGGGGCTGTAAGATGTAGAAGAGATGGTTCTGTAGCTCGGTGTGGAACGGCACCGAGTTTGCTAAGTGATGTCCTGATGGGACGCGCTGCCCGCGTAGTACTGGCGGAAGCATTTAAACGACCAATCAGATCTCCAGGCCAAGAATATGTACTGTTAAGAAGGAAAACTTCACAGAAGCAGAAGTGGCTCCCTTCCAACGAAAAGGGAAACAACTGCGCATGCGTGAAATATCTGTCGCCCAAAAGCGCCAAAGCTCGAAGCTGAATGTCGAAGTTGGTTTGGACAGGTTCGATCGTTACGTTTAACAAGAGTTTAAACAAAGAATAGGTTCTTTGGTTGCAAGTAGCGATATGGACAATGGAAGTTCAACAGCCAGTAAAAGTGAAACTTCACCTAATATTTCATCATTTCCGAGTTTAAATTATCGCGACAAGTCAAAGAGCGATTCATCTTAACCCGTGTTCCTCAATTTCCTATACACGTCGCAGAGGGGGAAAATGTCGGCTAGGTACCAAAGAACAGGCATATCACAGAGGGGAAATTCTCGCCAACAGATTCCGTCGCCAAATCCCTTGGCGAATGTTCCCTTTTCTTTGTAGCGGCGTTGCAGACAAAGTGGTTTACATTGCGTCTATGGAGCCTTTCCTTCTTTACATAGAGGTTCTTTGCCTCTGCTGGTTGCGAATCAAGATGAATTAAAATATTGTCTTTAAAAGCAAAATTAAATAACCAAACTAAGGTTATGTCAATGTTTATTAAAGAAGTAGATGTAACAACAGGAGCCGGATTTATTATGGCCTTCAATATTGTTCAGGCAAAACGCCCTTACTCTGAATGAGAGTTCATTAAATGCAAAGTAATTTCTGCTTTGATTCAAAAAATAACAAAACGCTCAGATTAATTAATAGATTCCTGCATCTAGACATACTGTGGAAAGCCAGATTTCTGTTATTTCCGATGACATTATAAGTAACTTGCAAAAGGATTTGACGAACTGCTGAGCACTGAATCTGGCCTTTGACGAATCGACGGTCATTGAAAAACGAAAATTAATTGTATTTTTTCTTTGTGTAACAAATAAGCTAATCTAAAAGTGAAAGGAGAACTTATGGGCCTTATTGCACTTAAGGATACGACTTGAAATGAAGATACGAAAGTCGCTTTTTTTCGCTTTACTTGGAAAACATTCTGTATCGATTAAAAAGTTAGTCAACGGCAGCGCTTCAGCTATGAGAGGTCTTACTTAAGATCTTTTGATAATTTTAAATACCTATGCATTGTATTCCAGTTTTAACCCTATCCATTGCTTTTCCATAGGAAACACCTGGTAGCTAAATATTTTAAATATGACTACATTATACTGTTGGTTTTAAAAATTGTTAACTACGTACGCTCAAGCGCCAAAATCCATCGACAGTTCAAAGAGCTTCGGCCTTCAGTGGTGTGTCATAGTTTTGTTTAGTAAGGTGGCTTTCAGTAAGCAGCGTGTTGACAAAATTCTTTAATTTGCTGGAAACAAACAAACAATTTATCACTGAAAAATGAAAATCTTTCCCAGAACTTTGAAGATAGCTTTAAGACTAATTAAAGTTAGTATTTTTTCTAACATATATATAGTATATAAATTCCAGGTGTTGATTGTTGTTCATTGTTATTTTATTGCAGATAAGAATAATGCCATGTTAAAGGATTTCATTTCTCCGTAGTTATGGCCGTTCTTTTATTTTTTACGAAATAAATCCGAATAAACAGATTCGTGACAGATACATATTTTTTTCCGTAATTATTCTACATCTAAAACAACGCATTTAATAATAATAAAAAGACTGCATGGAAAGTAGTTCACATCCTAGTTTACAGTATGGGGAATTCAAACTGCGTGCTTATTTTTAAATTTAGGTAGGAGAGAAAAATTTCTAAGACTTGCAGAGCAGTCACAACAGAGCAGTTTCTATATTTTCTCATATAAGGTAGAACAGTGTGATTAACATGATTAGGTATTAAAAGCAGTAAGTATATCAAATTGCATATGAGTTAAACGCTCTTCTATACTTATTATGATGTCATTCAGCTTATTGGCGTGAGAAAAGTTAAAATGTTTCTAAAAAATATGCTACTTAGTTTTCCAGATACGCAAACAAAGAGGCCGTTGATGCATTAAAGTTTTGTAGGTATCAAATTAAGCTCGGTGATGCGGATGTAATAAAAAAATGAAAGAAGAATCTGAATTAAAAAGAGTATTAAAAATTTAAATTTGGGGGGTAATGTACTATATAATAGATGTACATTATTTACTCCCGTATTTCTTCTTCTTACGCAGTTTCTTCAGTTGCATTTTCAGCGTATGATTTTAAAATTACTGATTTATCATAGTAGCGTGTAATATACTGCAAAATGCTTAAGTAAAAATAATATAGCATTGAAAGCAAAAATTGTAACTGACTTCTGAAACAATATGTTCATGTACACAATTTTAATCTTTTCCTTAGTAAGTAGAAATTTGTCTGAATTGCTGCGAATCTTTAAGTTTGTACAGCATGAGTCAATTTTATCGATTTTATGCTGAGCATATTTAATAGCTAAATCTGTACGTAACGACTTTTAAAGGCGCGCAATATCACTTGCGTAGCATGTGCGAATAATGCTGCCCCTTGAAACGAAATTCTAGATCAAGTTCGAGGCCCACCAGCGGCCGAGCGGTAAAGATGCTGAACACTGGTAGTTCGGTCCGAGGTTCGAATCCCGCGAACGGGCTAGCTGCATGGGCGTTTTCGTGGTTTTCCCCGTGTGTAACGTGTATACGAGCCAGTTCCCCTTAGAAAGTCCTCCACGAAAGCATCCCTCCCCTTAGGCAGATAGCCCTCGTGTGCTTTGCCGTAATTGAATAACCTAATAACCTAACCTAGATCAAGTTCGAAATCAAAGAATGAGATGCATGGCCTGGAGGATTTTACACAATTTTGATTAAAACTTAATTATATACATATATACATAATGTAGGCTAAAATGCCTAAATTGAATGTCAACGCTTAGGCAAGCACTGAATAGTTTCATCAAAAAAATCTAATGATCGAATTATACTGCGTAATGCAGTTCTAAGTCTACCCTCAAAAAGACTTGTTCATCTAACTGAGTTATACATACAATCATGTACGTAATCACTATTCTATGAAATACAAAAAATTCTAATTAGTCAAGAACTTCAATCACAAAACAGGTTATACACAACATGTATCAATTAATAAGTGTTATAACTAATAACTGACCTAAATTTGTTAAAAATATTTTCAATTTAACTAAACAAACTTAACTAACGATATTCGATAAACTTAACTAACGGTATTAATCATTAATAGGAAAAAAAAAAGAGAAATGCATAACAAATCGTTAAAATTCAAAATATTTAAACTTCAAGAGGATATAGATGTTGGACAGTACGTTTTAAAGTCCCATTACCAGTTTTTAATTCGAATGATTGGACTTTACCATCACGTCCAGAAATAGTTTTTACGATTCTGCCAAGTTTCCATAACAGTTTGTTTGTATTGTCTCCTTCAACCAAAACAACATCTCCTACTTTTAGTTCTGGTTGAAGTTTCGGATTCTTCAAGAAATGGGCAGTTCTAAGATCTAATAAATATTGATGCTTCCATTTGCACCACAACTGTTTTAACAGAAATTCTTGATAACTCTTTCTTTTTAACAGCGTTTCTCTTGTCGTTTCGCTACTAATGATTCTAGCAAAAGTCAAAGGATACCTCAGTTTGACTAGTGTTTAGGAAGTGCATTGGAGTCGAGAGTTGTGGCTCGTCATTGCCGTTGTAAACGTAACTTGAGAATCGTGAATTAAGAACTGACTCTACTTCGATAAGTAGTGTAGACATTTCATCGAAGATCAACAATGCCTTCCCTATTATTTTCCTTAAGCATTCTTTAACAGATCTGACAAGTCTCTCATAAAACCCTCCCCACCATGGGGCTCGCTCGATTATAAATTTCCAATGGATTCTTTCTTTGGCAATGAAATTCTTGAATTTGTCATCTTTTAAAACCTTTGAAAAATTCTCAAGTTCTTTTTTGTCCTCTTAAAGATCTTGGCGTTTTCAGAGTAGATGATTACGCAGTTCCCTTTTCTGCTTAAAAATCTACGAAATGTAAGTAAAAAGGATTCTGATGACATATCTGATACAACTTCTAAGTGTACAGCTCAGGTTACTGCACAAACGAACAAAAACAATATACGATTTTTGAGTGTCTTTAGAATTCTTCACGTAAACTGGTCCGGCGAAATCAATTCCACAGACTGCAAATGGAGGTGATTCTTGGCTTCTATCCTTTGGTAAGGGTGCTGTCATATCTGGTCTGCTGGTTTAGCTAAATATTTTTGGCAAATTATACAACTCTTTAATGCTTTTTTGATTAACTGGCGTCCTTTAGGAATCCAGAAACATGATCTGACCTTGGCTAAAGTTGCAGCAATTCCTCCATGCATTATCTTCTCGTATTCTTTGCGTACAATTAGAATCGTCAGTCGGTAATTTTTAGGTAGGATTATTGGATACTTATTATCTTGTGAGAAGTCAGAAAATTCCAATCTTCCTCTCAACCTCATGATTTCCTTCTCATCAATGTAAGGAAGAAAATTGTACAAAGAATTTTTTTCAACCGAATTACCTTCTTTGAGAGATTTATATTCTTCGGCAAAAACCTTCTTTTGCTCTGATCTTATTCAGAAATTTTCTGCTTCCCGTTCTTTAGCTGTGAGAGTTCCTTGAATGTCGCTAGTTTTTCTTAATTTTCTAATGAAACGTGCTGTCCAAGCAGTGTCTCTTAACATCTTCTCTAATTTACTATATTTTGATATGTCGAAAAGGTCGTCTGTACTCTTTCCGGTTGTACATTCAAGTTGATGTATTTCACCGGATCCCTTTTGGTATTCCAGTTTGTTTTCATCTACTGTTTCTTTAATATCTAATCTTGGCCAAAGCTCGTGAGAGAGTTGAAGCCACCGGGGACCTTGCGTCCAAATGGTCTCGTTTATTAAATTGAAAATCTTCGTTCCCCGAGATACGAGATCTGCAGAGTTGTCGACACCTGGGCAATAATACCAATCCTGAGATGAGCTCAATTTTCGTATCTCTTCGACACGATTCTTGATAAAGAGTTTGAAGGTTTCAGGTTGTTTTTGGATCAAAAAATAAGTAATTGTTGAGTCTGTCCGAAAATGGCACGGAATTTTCAGTTTCAGTGCCTTCAGAATGTTGCTGACTAACTTAACTGATAACAATGCTCCCATTAATTGTAACCTCGGTAAAGTAAGGGCTTTAAGTGAGGCTACCCTATTTTTAGAAGCGACAAAGGCCGCTTCTAAATTCGATAAACTTAACTAACGAACTAAACTTTTGATTCCTTTATTATCTCTCGTGAAGCGTAAATATGCGACTGTACCATAGGCTTTGACACTTGCATCTGAGAAGCAGTGTTTTTTTTTTCGCAAGCTATGTGTTCAGAAGGGGAAGGGTTAAGTAAGCTAATAGATAAACTTCTAACGCCGTAAAATCAATTATGGTCTTACCTGTAATTGCATTAGGATGTAATTCAAGCTGTATCCGTGCCTGATAGAAAAGGCTCTGTTTTCTAAGAAAGATCTGAGAATGAGTGCCAACTCATTGCTAATATTCAACAGACTTCCCTTGTGTTAGATTTGGTGACAGCAAGCACAAGGGAAATTATGGTTATGTAGAGCTGCACTTATGAATTCAACTGTAGGTATAAGATGTTTATTTGTTGACAGTCCTTTGCAAAAAGAATATGAAATACGTTATTCTAAAGTTGCAATGCAACAATGCTTATTGCCAGGGCAATTAATGCTGTAAAATATTTTTTGACAGCTGTTGCCAACCGAGCATTGTTGTAGCTAGCTGCTATTTCAAGACCCTGAAATAGAAAAGAGCCAAATTGCCACGCATTCTAACGATAACAGTGAATATTGGGAGAAGAGAAATCTAATATTTCCAGATGACTTACATGAAGGATTTGAAAGTCCGTAAAAATGGGAGCAATTTAATAATTAATGACAAGAAATCTACTTTCATTCCTCCCTCCAAAAAAAAGGGGGGAGGGAGAAAAAAGAAAAAAAAAAGACATCCTCTCCACTGTACAGATAATATGATTTCCTGCAAAATGATGATCATATCGTTAAATAACCGTAACGTCCAATGATCTGTGAAAGAATGAATCCTCCGAAGGCTGTGCTTAGATGTGAAACCAGTATATAATATAGTATTTCGAAAAAATATGTAGAAAATCGCCTTTTTTTAAAAAATCTGAAACTGAAAAATTTAAGCTTATTAAACTATAGATGAGTGAGTGCTGAAGATTTAATTTATTAAATTAAGAGAAATTCGGGAACGAACTTTTAACGGTTTAAAATACGTAATTTATTATGATTTTTTAAATAATAGTGATCCTTACTTGAACGCTATGATGTGGCCTTATTCAATAGAGATGAACGGCTTATTCATTATAGATGATGAAACGGCTTATTCATTAGAGAACGCTATGTCGTTAATAAATTGTGATATCCTTGGCATTTTAAACCTCATTTGTATGTTTTTCATTTGGAAAATGTGATCGCATGTACTGTTTTTTAAATGCCAGATATTTGAAGTGCATAGTTTCTTGTGTAGTTGTTGCGTAATCGGTTCGTTCAGTTTCTTTTTGCGGTTACAGGTGATTCTGGGAAATGAATTTCATAGGTCAATTTTGCTGAAACCTCACGTACTTTTACTAAAATAAAAATCAGATTACTAGGTATTTACAGAGTATATGCGTTATCTACGTTTTTTACGAGATCGTGAGATATGTTTTAACCCATTTTTCACTTTTATCTTCTGAGAAAGAATTCAGTATTACGAAGTTTTTTCGTTAGAAAACTAATCCAACTTGATGTAAAGTTTTAAAGAAAATCTTCGATAACGCAAAAAGGAGTTAATAATATTACTGTTTTTTTTTTCAAATACTTCGATTTTTTTCACTTAACTCAGGTATAAAAAATATTTTTTTTAAAATCAGTATTAACCCCCAAAACAATCAGTAAATCCTCAAATAAAAACATGGGATATAATTACATTTACTATTTCTGTAAGTTTAGCCATGTTAAACGTGCCATAGATATCATGGCATTTGTAAATGTAACACATCTACGGTTATCCATGGCATCTGATACAACATCATGTACATTCTGCAAATACAACACATCCAAGGCATCTGATACAACATCTATAGCACCTTTTGAATTAAAAATTAATCCATCATCTCTCGACCTGACGAGTAGTCGAGATGTTAAAGTCGCTGAACACGTGTATTTTGACGCGTATTTCTAATCGAACGGGTTGGCTTTCTTTGTTTTTCCCTTGTGTAACTTGAATACGAGCCTAGTTTGCCCCTTAGAAAGACCTCAACGAAAGCGTTCCTCTTATTAAACGTGTGCTGTGCCGTAATCAAATAATCTACATAACCCAGCATTTATCTCTGTTGTATATGTGTATAATGAGTATGTGTTGTGATGTGTAATTTGTATATGTTTCTCACATTATGTAAAAACAATGGCAATTAAAACTGCCAAATTTTGAATATATATAGTCCTCATCCCGAACATACACACCTTGAAGCGCGAATTTCGAATTTGTTATCATTTCTTACTTTTGCAAATTTAATGAATTCTTAATTAAAAACTGAGCCATTTAAAAGCACTTTATTGCCAGTGCTTGAAATAAAACACTTTTATTTTCCGCGTTCTAGAATTTCGCCATTCGGTAAAGTTAAAATATTTGTTTTTCAGATTTAAACTGTGTTATTCATTATCAAATTGAGCGTTTTAGAAACAACTTTGCAATAAGTTATTCATTCGTGAATCCATTCTACATCCCATGTTATGTTAGGTTGTACCTGCCCTGTCTGGGCGTACTTTTAAAAGCTTTATAGATTGCACAGAACTGTGTTCGGCGGCAGACTGTAAACGCTCCATGTTGTATAGGAAATAACAGGATAATAGGATTCACAGAGAATTAAATATTGTGCTACTTCATACCTGTTATTTTCATATGGCTCAAAATTTTCTTAATAGTTACGCATTATTAAGAAGAAAGCAACCGAAATTTGCAGCTAGGTTCCGACTCTTAATAATAGCAAAAGGCCTAAATATATTTTTAGTCCCACTACTTCTATCTAATTACTATACTACTATTATTAAAAAAATATGCGTGTCGTTTAGCACCAGTTAAATTATTTTGCCAAAATCTTTCGAAGAAAACATTTATTCGATAGGCGTATAGTACTTTCTGTACTGGTCCCCTGGTGCTAGACCGTTCGATCTGGCATGTGGCATGCACTTTGCAGTACTTTTCCGCTTTACCCATATAGATAATAATGCATTTGATTGATGATATTTCAAATTCATAACTTTCTGGACATTTTTTGTAATTTATGAAGCATTTTCTAACGCCATGCAGTGCATAATTAATACAATGCTTCTTTTAATTTGTATAACCATTTGCAATATTTTAAAAAATACTTTCTAAGTCTTATATTGTAATTTGAAGACTTTAGATGCAATTTTCTTGCCTTGCTGCATTCGAACTAGTAATCCGTGTGGAAATTCTTCACTGTTCATTTAGTCCAGCCAGTTTGTCCCATGTTTTGAGATATATCGCTTTAAGCTCTTTTCTTGACTTTGTTCTTCATGGTTCTTTGATTAAGGTTCGCAAGTCAGTTTTCGTTGGGTAGGTAGCAAGAAAAAACGAATTGCTATTTACAGAAGTAATATATATGATGCTTGTTATAGAACTATCATTATCTTGTATCCCGTATCATCAAATTATTCAGTAAAAAGAAATGCAAAATATAATGAAATGGTTGGCATTTGGGCTAATATTAGTATATGCGTACTGAAAAATATAATTCCATTTAAAAAATAGTATAAATATAGTTGAAAAGGTTTGAAGGGGAAAATAAGCTGATTTATTAGAGTAGAAGAGAAACACGTCAATGGGACAATCAAAATCGCTGAAACAACCTTATATTTGGCGTATTTAATAAATGTACGCCAAATATAAGGTTGTTTCAGCGATTGTGAAAGCTGATTTATGCGTCATTTTCGATGTTTAACTCTTAAACAGTGAGATGCCTTTGTGCCCGGAAAAATAAAGTGCTTTAGAAAGATTTTCTTCCGTTCAGAATTTTTTGGAGTGTAAAAAGTTGTTGTCATGCTCACCGTATAGTTTCTATTGCACTTAAAGTTCTCAAATCGTTGATTAAATTACGAAACGATTGGAACGTAAATAGTAAAATAAAAAAAGTGTAGTTGGAAGTGCAGTATAGCGTATTCAACCTCTGGTTTTATAATTAAAATCATTAAATAGTTAAGTTATATACACTGCTGGCCACCGTAAATGCAACACCATGAAGGATGCAAATAACATGAAATTTACAACATGCATTAGCGGAGGTCAGATATGCAAATGATTAGAATTTCAGCGCATACGCACGCCTGTGGCGCCACTTCAATGTGCTATTTAACGCTTGGAGGTTTCAACTATTTCAAGTTCGGCAATTGTGTTTTCCTTGTGGTTTAAAAAAAAATTATGCCTCGTAGTAAACAGCGATCATCGTTTGATCAAGTATCCGAGTTCGACAGAGGAAGGATAGTGGCCTACCGAGAGTGTGGATTATCTTTCAGAGAAATCGATAGTCGTGTTGGACGAAACCAAACAACTGTAATGCGGATATGTGACCGTTGGATGCAGGAAGGTACGACAGACCAACGTGTTCGATCGCATCCACCTGAGTGCACCACTTCACGTGGTGACAGGAACATTGTGCGCATGGCCGTGACGGATCGCTCAGTCACATCACGAACTATAGCACAGCACATTCAGTCTGTGACACATCATCCAGTGTCTGCGCGTACCATTCGACGCCGTTTACAGCAGAGTGGTCTGTCCGCAAGACGTCCATTGCTTCGTCTACCCTTGACGCAGAACCACAGACGTCTCCGCCGCCAATGGTGCGAGGAAAGAAGGATGTGGACGACAGAATGGAATGAAATCGTCTTTACTGACGAGTCATGCTTCTATCTGCAACACCACGATGGTCGGATTCGAGTGTGGAGAGACCGTGGAGAGAGGATGCTGAATAGCTGCGTTATGCACCGCCACACTGGTCCTGGCTGTGTATTATGGTATGGAGCGGTATTGGATATCACTCTCTCACTCATCTTGTACGCGTTTCCTGTACTTTAAACAGCCAGCGCTACATCTCCGAGGTCTTGGAGCCAGGTGTCCTTCCTTACCTTCAGGGCTTGTCCACAGCCATATTTCAACAAGATAATGCGCGACCACACATGGCACGCATTGTCCAAGGGTTCTTCGTCAATCGCCAGATTGAGTTGCTTCCCTGGCCGGCTCGCTCTCCGGATCTTTCACCGATAGAAAACATGTGGTCCATGGTTGCTGAACGATTGACCCAGATTACATCCCAAGCTGCCACACCAAATCAACTTTGGCAACGTGTGGAAGCTTCTTGGTCTGCTGTACCCCAAGAACACATCCAAAGTCTCTTTGAATCAATGCCGAGGCGTGTGGCAGCGGTGATCTCCAACAATGGCGGCTACTCTGGCTACTGATTCTGGAAGGAATCACACTTCACAGAAGTCTATAAATTTAATCATTTGATACTTGGTCAACATGTTATCTACTAAATAAATTTTGTTGTGCTATCTCTTGTCTTTCTTGATGTTGCAATTTGGGTGGCCAGCAGTGTAGCTTGACCCAATGAAAGTCCGCTGTCTCATTATATACACCGAATATCCATTACATTATGACCACCCTATTAATAACATGTCGGACATCTTTTAGCCCTCAAAACTGCCAGCACCCGGCGTGGCATTAACTCCACAGGCAAACAAGCGCTGGAACTAAACGCTCACCAACTGGTTCTGCAATTTCACGCATTGCGACGAGGTAACGTGGCAGCACGAATTTGGTCTTCCAGGTGGGACCGCAAATGCTCTATTGGATTAATGTCAGGTGAATTTGGAGGCCAAAGGACTGAAAATCGCTGGAATGTTACTCGAACCATTCTTTAACGATTCGACCCTTATGATGCATTACCCTGTTGGTAAACTCCATCCCCCGCCGAAAATACTGTTGTCATGAATGGGTGAACCTAGTCTGCAACGACGTTCACGCAGCGCATGGTCGTTAGGAATTGGTCTACGGGGAATATGGGTTCTAATGTGCTCCGTGAAGACATTGGCCACACCATAATACCGGCTTGACTCCGCCCAACTGTGCATTCGGGAGCTAAGGTTTCGTTTGGAAATCGACGTATTAGCACACGCCCATCCATGTGATGGACCAGAAAACGCGATTCGTCGAACCATGCAACTTTCTTCCATTCTTCTAATGTTCAATTCTGATGTTTCTTGGTCCATTGCAGACATAGCTGGCGATGACGTGCCGTCAGTGCAAGGACATGCTTCGGTCTCCGTCTGCGTAGCCTCATACACAGCACTGTACGCTGCGCAGTGTGTTGAGAAACACTGTTATGTCGCCACTGTTGTAGCTGGTGCTGATTTCGGCTGCTGTAGCTCTTCGGTAACGGCGAACAATGCGTAGCATCTCCCCTGTCCTCTGGAATCAATGCGCCGTCGACGACACACTGATGGCCGGCGACGACACACTGATGGCTGGCGACTTGTCGTTTCACCATCCAAACACCTTTTTCGATATATGCTCACAATAACTGCACGTCAACAGCCTACTAAACGCGCCATTTCTGATACTAATGATATTGTTCGCCGTTGCCGACCCGTAACGATTTAACTCTTATCGAAGTCTGATAAATCAGCTATTTTACTCAATATGTCGTTAATCGCGCTATGCGTGGAAAGAAAATGCATAGCTCTTTACATACTCCAAAACCAGTCGCGCACGCGCATTTTGTTCCTGGGCAAGCCCATTGTTATAGACGGAGGATGGTCATGATGTAATGGCTCTTCGGTGTATATTTTCTTTTTTTCTTTTTCTTTTTTTTTAATACACTGCTGGCCGTCCAAAATACAACACGAAAAAGGGCGAGAGTTATCAAAGCCAAATTATTTTCACACATTATTTATCGCACATAGTATCAATGTTAATTGATTTGAAATATAGCCTTTGAGGCGGAGAAGATGAGAAGATCAGTAATAAATGTTACCTTCACGTTTTCAGTAACGGCTACTACACGACAGTTCATTGAGTGAAAGAGGTTTTGGAAGTGTTGTTGAGGAATGACGACCCGTATTCCCTCCACACGTAACCGAAATTCTTCTGATGTACTCGCGTATGCGGCATGCTGGTCTAGTCTTTCTTCAGTCATTGATCAGACATGTACGATGAGCGATAGATCTGGAGAACGGGAAGGCTAGGGTAACAATGTAATATAGTGGGCTAAGAAGAAAACTTGAACTTTGCTTGTTACGTGTGGTCGCGCATTGTCCTGTTGAAATGTAGCCGTAGGCAAGCCTGGAAGTTAAGGAAAAAGAATAGGCTACGAAATCTCAGAGATATTGCGTTTGCCGGTTAGTATACCGATTATGCGTATTAGAAAGGGGTGGGAGCGGAATCAATACCACTCCAGACTTAACAACAGATGCAGGACTGGTATGACGATGCATAACACAACAGTCGAGCAGCCTCTCCCTACGGTGTCTTCAAACTCTAATTCGACCATCATGGTGTTGCAGGCAGACACATGATTAATCCAGAAACACAATATCATGGTATTAGAATGTCTCTCTTCGCCATTTAGTGCACCATTTCAAATGGAAACGTCTGTGTTTTAAAGGTAAGCGAAGCAAAGGACGCCTGATAGACAAGTCAATTGTACTAAACGACGTTGAATTGTTCGAGCATATACCGATTGTGTTGCAGACGGCATTCGTTGTGATATGATTGTAAATGTGCCAATACACTCCATCGCGCTGCATCAGGGCCATGACCACAATATTCGTGTCTTTCCATTGATGCTACAAGGCGGTTGCATTTGCAATTGTCCGTCAGTCGTTCCCTCCGATTCCATTGGCATGACTGTTGCTTGGCTACGTCCGACATATGACCGATTTCTGGAAGGGTTAATCCACCCATATGCAACGATTCTGTCTCGGTCGAACTCAGAAACGTGCTCGAATGAAACTCGAGTTTTTTAACGAGGCATACGAAAGCCTGACACACAAAAAATCTCACAGAGGAATAGTTCATGTTATTGAAAGCGGCAGTCTTTAATACAGATTGTAAGGAGCGCTGAAGTCGCCCATAATGTGCGCGTGCACTGAAATCATAATCATTTGCATATTCCATCACGGTATACATATTATTAGTACATAGCCCCCTCATTAAAATAAAAACATTTCTTTCACTCATCCCAGATCAGAGTAATCCAGAAAACAAAAGACAAAACTTACTTACCTGGGTAGTGTGATGATGAATCGAAATCAATGCTGATGCATGGGAAATAAAAACTCGAAGAAGTTGATTCATCTTATATTATATCTACATTACAAAATAATACAATTATACTAAAATATATACATTATAACAATTTCTGGGGCATTTTACTGTCTCAGGTTTTAAAGTTTTTAAAACATCTCAATCCCTTCACGTCACGAGAGCCTATGTGGGGAAACCCCCTTTTTTCCCTAGTTCGATGACAGCCAACGCCATCTGTACCTCGTACATCAAATGAAGAGGAGATTTATTTTTAATGTTTGTAAGATACTAATCAGTTTCACAACACTCCCACCTTTTTGATTTTCAGAAGCAAAATCAAACGATGGTATCTTTAGTGCAGGAACACACTTCTAGAGGCTACAGTTTACGCGCAGGGCGAATCAGTATGCCATTTCTAGTTTTCACTTTTAGAACTCTTACTTACACGTCCATCTCTGGTTGTACAAAGTTCTTTGACACGAGCGATTCGCCATTTCACTCTTTTAAAGTTCCCACAACCTAATAATAGCACGATGTCTCCAACTTTTAATTCACAATCATTTTGTCCATGCTTTTGTACTAATTGTCCAATATACTCCTTGCCGAAACGGCCTCGAAATTGTTCTCGAAGCTCCTGGCAGAAACGCTGACGAGCCAAGAGTTTTATCTCGGTCTAAGGTTTCCAAATCTGCTGTACCTGAAACCTTAATGTCCTGTAAGAACATGGAAAGCGTTAATGGTAGAAGATACTCAGTCATTTGACACATAAGTAAGTGCTCGACAGTTTATTACGGCTTCCACATCACAGATGATGGTGAGTAGTAACGCTTCGTAATTGACTGCTGCAGCTCGTCCTGAGATTCTCACAAATTCTTGGTTTTGCGGATTAGACGCTTTCACCATCCGCCCCACCAAGCAGCAGTGGGCGGAATGAACTTCAAAGTGATGGGATGCAAATCCTAAGCAATTACAGTTACCCAGTCGACTTTTTTCAGCAATGCAGATGCCGAGGAAAATTTGTGCCATTGTCTGTAGTTTGTTTAGTTTTCACTTGAAGACGAGAAAAATGGACTGTAAACACTAATAAATAACCACTATAATATAGTATCACTTTTAATATGAAGTAAGCTGTCCACATGACGACTGAACACTTGAATATTTTCCACTATAGAATACACAATAGCATTTTCTTACACTATTGACCACCATAAGCGCAACACGTTTCGAATACACGCTATATAAAAAAAACAAAAATAATTCTCGATATCATGACGACCATATGACATCACACGGCGGTAACGCCATCTGTTGCAGTCTGGATACACTAAAGTACATAGCATAAACAACAGAGAAAAAAATTTAAAAATTTAACTAAAATTACAGTTCAATGATATGAGAAAAGTCATTAGTTCATAGTTCACATTTTATCATCAGTAGGAATGAGACACAGTTTGGTCACTGCTCTTTTAAAACCACCAGCGGCTGTATGTACTGTAGCCACTCGGACTCTATTATCACTGCCTAGATGAATTTGGAAAATTCTTCCAATTCTCCATTGGTTTGGAGGCAGTTGTTCGTTTTTAATCAGAACTAAATCACCACATTTTAGATTTGGAGACTCACGAAACCATTTAGCACGTTTTTGAAGAGTTGTCAAATACTGTGCACCCCATCGTTTCCAAAAATGTTGCAGAAGTTGTTGAACTAAAGACCAACGTTTAAGTCTGGAAGACTTAACATCACTCAAGTCATATTCAGGAATGGAAAGCAAATTTGCTCCAACTAGAAAGTGACATGAAGTCAATGCACTAAGGTCATTTGCATCACTAAACATCGCACATAGAGGACATGAGTTCATACATGCTTCCGCTTGTGTAAGCACTGTCAAAAATTCCTCATAAGTTAGAAATGTGGATCCCAACACTCGTTTAAGAAGAAATTTCATGGATTTCACATTAGATGCCCACAAACCACCGAAGTGAGGGAATGTCGGAGGATTAAACAACCAAGTTATGCCTTCAGAGTTAATGAAATTAGATACATCATTGCTTTTCTCGATGCAAGCTACACTTTTATAGATCTCCTTCAGCTCCTTACTACCACCTTTGAAGGTAGTTGCACAGTCACTCAAAATTTCAGACTGTTTGCCACGTCGGGCGATAAATCTTTTTAGAGCTGCTAAAAACGTGAAGTAGATAGGTCACTGACTAACTTCAAGTGTACAGCTTTTGTAGAGAGACACACAAAGATGGATACGTCGCACTTGAAAGTTTTTGCTCTTCTTCCAACTTGGGACTTAATTGAATATGGACCAGCATAATCAATACCGGTAACTCTAAATGGTCTTGAAGGTTGAACTCTGGGTGAGGGTAAATCACCCATTAACTGGCTCACGGTCTTGCCTCAATTCCTAGTACAAGGAATACATCTATGAATTATCTTTCTCACAACATTTCTTACTTATAGGATCCAAAATTGCATTCGTAAAATGCTTATCTATAACTCTTGGCCAGCATGCAAATAAGTAACATGGTAATGAGGTACGATGAGATTCTTGATGTGACCTTCTTTTTGAAGCAAAATAGGATATTTGCTATTTTCAGGAATACTTGCATTTTTCAATCGACCACCTACACGAATGACGCCTTCCTCATCAAGGAAGGGTGTTAATTGTATTACTCGACTACGCACACTTTTTAATTCTTTCGATGTTTTTAAGCAAGAGAGTTCTTGAGGAAAATAAGATTCTTTTACACTTTTTACTATTATTTTGGTAGCTATAACCTAAGCTCATCAGTTGTCAGCAGACCTCTCAAACGGTTTTCAGCGGAGTTTCGACAGTTATAAATGAATCTAAGACACAAAGAAGTTATACGACGAAGTTTTGTTCAAGACGAATACCGTTTAAAAATATCATTTTCCTTTACTGTACAATACACTGAAATGCACGTTTTTCTTTCTTCTCTGAGAACCTTTTCACAATCTACATCAGCACAAAGATGTTCACTTTCAGGACAAGTTTCAAAATCACTCGAATATAACCAAGTAGGTCCTAAACACCAGCGTTCACAATTAAAAAATTCGGCTGGGAACATACCTCTTGTACCTGAATCAGCTGGATTCAGCTTTCCATTGATATGGTTCCACTTTAAATCAGGAATTGTGTTCTGTATTTTGACAACATGATTTGTGACAAAAAGAGCCCAACGGTATGGTTCTGAAGAAATCCAAGCCAGTACAGTAGTCGAATCTGTCCAGGCAGATACATTATGTATAGGAAACTCTAAATGCTCTAACACAGATTTAAGTAAATCCACTAACAAAACTGCAGCTCATAACTCTAATCGAGGTAATGTTTGCACCTTCAGAGGAGCAACTCTCGTTTTTGATGTTAAGAGTGAGATTTTGATGTCCAAATTTCGTGATACTGTACGTAGATATATAGCAGCATTGTAGCCTTTCTCAGAGGCATCACAAAAAACACAACTATCAGTGTGATTTATGTCATGAGTTAGAACAAATCTCGGTATTTTTAATTGCTGAATAAGATGTAAATCCTTCCGAAAACTCTTCCATTTGTTAGCTGTTTCATCACTAACCGGCTCATCCCAAGATAAATGGAGTTTCCGCAGGTCTTGTATGAAGATTTTGACATACATAATGCAAGAAGCAAGCCAACCCAATGGATCGAATATTTTCGCTAGTTCGGAAAGGATATTTCTTTTAGTATATTTAAGCTTTTCTCCAGAAATGGACATGTAAAAGTAAAGTAATCTTCATGGGGGTTCCAATTAATTCCTAAAATCTTGATTGAGCTATCATCTTGAATTTTCGTATACTCAGAACCATTTCTCAATTGTTTGGATATATTCTCTAGTAGTGACAAGTTATTTGAAGACCATTTACGTAGAAGAAATCCTCCACGTTCAAGCATTTGCAAGAGTTGAATTAGTAGGGTTTTGCACTCCTCTGCATCTTTCGCACCTACCAAACAATCATCTACAAAAAAATTTTGAAATACAGTCTACCCAGCTAAAGGATAGTTATCTTGTTCATCGTAGGCAAGTTGATATAAACAGCGAGTAGCCAAATAGAAAGCGGAGGCAGTGCCATATGTGACAGTATTAAGACGAAATTCTTCTATAGGTTCACTTGTACTGTCTCGCCAAAATATTCTTTGGAAATCTCTATCCTCTTAATTTACAAAAATCTGCCTTAACATTTTCATGATATCAGCTGTAACAACTACAGGGTAACATCTGAATTTTATCAACATTGGATGCAGTTCTTGTTGTATTCGGGGTCCTTTCATCAATATGTCGTTAAGAGATATTCCAGATGAAGATTTACAAGTAGCATTGAAAACCACACGTATTTTACTCGTAGAACTGGATTCCGTAATTACTGCATGATGTGGCATGTAGTACGCCTGTTTCGGGGACACTATACCACAAACTGGTTCCATGTGCCCGAGGTCCAAGTATTCTTTTATAAATTGCATATGTATCAGGAGATCTTAAGATCTTTTGCTCTAAAGATCTAAATCTTTGTAAAGCAAGATCCTTAGAGTTACACAACTTTGAAGAACTATCCTTAAATGGAAGTTTCACGATATAACATATTTTTCTTAATGCAAGATTAACAAGTAGTGCCATTTATATATACTACTCATATTTTTTCACTGTAAATTATTAATCACAAGTTTAGTTTTAAATCTTTCCAGCTGTCGTCTTTTGTTTCCCAAAATTCTATAATTGCGATATATTTATGAAAGTAAAATGCATATATTTGTCTTTTGTAAGCCAAGGATGATGCCATTTCTTTGCCATTAAAAATGCAGTAAACGTGATATGGTCGAAGCGCGTAAATCTAAATCTGGTCCAACGTCCACTGGAATGTAATGTATCCACGTCTAGATATATATTGTGTGGAAGAGAAGAAAAGAGGGTGTTAACATATTTTTTTAACTATTTTCGATGGAAAAAAAATTCACAGGTTTTGGAATAAAAAATTATGGCAACAGTTTATTATTTGAAATAAGAATTATCGTCTGCTACTTTTAAATTTATTCTTCTTTCAAAATGTCTCTTATAAACAAGCTGTGGATTGAAGAATATGTTTTTGCGCTTTCAGAAGAGAAATATTCTTATTCCATAATTAAACAACGCTGTGAAAGGCATGGTATTAAATTTTTTTAAGTGCAGAATAAGCAACATTATTAATCGGAAAGGTAAAAACGTTTAGTCATTAGTTCTACACAAAAAGAAGATTCCAAACGAATACCCGAAAACGATACGTGCAATTTCTGAAGTTAAATCTTTCGTAATAAGCAAAAATTCGCCGATGCAGAAATCGACTGCAAAATCTTCAAATACATCTGAAGGAACAATGAACAAAATAATAAACAATGACTTACAACTTAAAAAAGTTAAAAAACAATCTTCACCAGCTTTTGCTGAGGCATATGGCTCATCGCATAACAATTTGTAGAACGCTGTATGAAAATTATTTAGTAGGAGATAAAGGGGAATACATTGTGGCCCATGATGAAGCATGGGTTTACCTAAATGAGTGCAACAAAAAAAGGTCTGTTTATTAACGAAAACGAAGAGAAAAAATTGTACAAACTGGTTCCGTCATTGCAAAGAATGAATCAATAAGAGGTTTATGATTGTCACAGGATTCTCTTACAGTGGGAAATTAAAAATAGGAAGAGTGAACAAAAATGTTAAAATCAACTCAGCGTACTATCCAGAGAAAGTTTTACTTCCGATATTTACCGAACAAATTCCATTTATGTACCTGAATGACTTTCAAAGAGTGAAATTCCGTCAAGACAAAGCATAAAGTCATACTTCGAAAAGTATTACTTCATTACTTGAAAAATGACGAATGATATAGGTATTGCACGTATACCTTTTCAGCGTATTCCTGTGCAGTTTCCTGTCATTTCCCCTGTAGACTATTATGCCTTTGGTTTCATGAAAAGAGCTCTATCCGGAAACCGCCCATGATTGATGCATTTATTGAAAGTAGTGGAAGAGGAATGGAAATCAATACCCCTGGAAACTTTGCGAAAACCCCTTCTATCATGGAAATTATGATCAGACTAATAGTCCAGAAAAAAAGGCTATCAGATCGAACATTTAAAAAAATTCGTTTTATATTCGTTTTCGTTCCTCACCTTTATTCTGTCAAATTAAATGTCGAAGAACCTAGTAAACTACTAAGTGAATAATCGCTTAAGTCCAAGAACAGAAACGTAAACTCAGGAAGGGTTAAATTACCCTTTATTTGCTCAAAATAAGGTTAACAGTCGGCCCCTTGCGTGCAACAAAGCCTCCGCTTGGGCTCAACCTCAAAATGTAAGAAATAACTAATGATTAACTAAAGAGATTTAGCCGAAGCTAACACAATTCTAAACCATTTGGCCCGCAATATTAAATTAGCCAGCGAACTATCAAAAGGCGCGTAATACGACCGAGCGTGCTAACAGCTTAGAGAGACGTAGCCCAAAGGCAAACGCGCGCTATCCAGGAATCCTAACTCTTTCTCTCGAAGTCAGTGGAACTTGAATTATATACTGTTTTCCTTCTCATTTGCATTTAAAGCAATTCTTTCTGAAAGGGAGTTGTAAGTTGAAGCTAGGTAAGATAGGAAAAATGCATTAACTTAAAATAACTGTTATAAAATTAAAATATACTTACAATATTTTTTAAATTAATTAAATGACCCCCAAATCATTCTGAAAATGTGTAAACACCATCTGTCGTTTTTTTTATCCTGTTTCGAAGAAACCAAGATTTTGAGTTTGTAAGTTTTTGAACAGTGAAGCCGTTTGTGAAAGACTTAAATATTAAATCAAACTTTAGCTTTGAAATTCACTCACGCGCCTATAAATATTAATCCTTGGATCCTCGAGAGTTCAGCCGAACCGCAATTTACTAGCTGCTATTCTAACGTATTTCTGAACGTTTCGGTAATAGTGTTATGTATAGTAATATTGTTATGTATAGTAATATTGTGATTCAGCGTTATCTGGAGTTTCATGAGCTTGCAATATATACTGGCACTTATTACTCGAGAGAAAAGAACTAACTATACTGTGCTGTGTATCTGAGCTTAGTTTTAAAACTTAAAAGTACCCAATTCATACAAAAGACATCAAAATGGGTGAAATAAATAGTATAATAAGTAATATAATTAACAAATTATAAAGAAATACAAATCTTTGTAATTGGTAATAATATATTGCAAACATATAAGTAATACATGTAAATACTGGTGCTCGATTTTACTTATCAAAACTGCCATTGCGTAAAGTAGACCTTTAATTTTTCACCCATCCCTCCTCTCCTGACATAACGGATTTTAGAATTTTGGCGTTTGGCGAAACATTTACTTTTCAAATTTCGATAGTCTATTATTGTTAGTCAAAAACGTGAGCGGTATAAAAGTTACATGTTGCTTATTGCACAAAACAGAAAAACCTTTAATTTATCCTTTTCAAGTATAACCTTCTTTTAACCTTTATCTGCTAAAACGTCTCGCTCGCTGATTGAAGAATTCAGCATGTCTGGATTGAATGGCAAAGTGTGAAAGTATTTTTTAATCCCTTCTCAGGATAATAAAAGATTTGTTTTTTGAGCTATTCAATTATTTTGAGAAAAGAGCGTTATATTCGCAAATTTTCCCAGACCACAGAAATGAATACAGCAACCATATCTCTGTATATACGGATAGCTCAAAAGTCTGTCATCGTGTGGGTGCAGCTTTTGTGATTGGCAGTCGGACCGACGGTTTTCAGACTACACAAGGCTTGCTGTGTATTCACATCTGAATTGGGCGTTATATCGCGCTGTTTCCTTATTTTTATTTATTTATTTCTAAACAACGTTGTAGAAGGTTCATTAAATATAGAATCAGCTTCAATGCTTTAAAATGGTTTGAAAGTTTTTTTTGGGGGAGGGGGTAAGTGTATGAAATAGCTTCTCTGTTTTAGAAATTCTAAGGCTAAACCAAAATCTAAAGAGTGATGTAAGATTTAAATAGTAAAACCAAATTGTTAACCAGCAAGTTGATACAATGAAATTTCGTTTTTTAATTTGCCAATAAAAGATGTTAGTAACTAATTTTTTATTAAATTATTTTAACATTGCATTGGTTATTGAACCCTCATTTTAAAATTACCCATTCTACTGTGTAATTTTCAGATATTTTGTGATTTTTATAAAAAAAATTTTAAAAATGCTTTTCAATCTTACAATGTTTTTTCAATAATTTATATTGGTTTCTTTTTTTTTAAGCGAATCATTTAATTAGAATTTGGTATTTTGTTTTTATATGATAAAGTACGAGTCGTTTGTTAAAGATTTTATAATAGCTCACCTCTGGCAGTAATGCTACAATATGTGGGAAACATTGAAATACAGAGTGTTTTATAAATATATGCACTGAAATACAATGCAATATATACCATTTTATGGTTGCGAATCATGATTTTATTATTATCTTTCTGTTAATATTATTTTCAATAAATAATTTTAGGGAATTTGGCATAGGGGTAGCAAATGAAGAAAAGCTATGAAGTTCTACAAGTTTTTGTTTACTGGTTTTTGCAGCCTCCACAGGTACCCGTACACAGGTCTGTTGGTTTTGTCTTCAAATAACCGTAGGCAAAATTCCTGTGCATTTTTTAAACAGATTTGTACGTGGTCATCTTTAGATAATAATTTTTACTGATGGGTGCCCGAATTATCAGCATAAAAAGGAACGAATTTGGCAGACAGGTAGCTAAGAATCAAGAGAGAATACCGATTGGTAGCAAAATGAAGAAAAGCTATGAACACCGTTGAAATGTTCCTCAGACCTGTCTGCATCTCACATACGAAATCTGACATCAGACCAGAGCTTAATTTTTAAAGTTAGACGTATCGGCCTTGTAGAAGAAAGTCATGGCGGGTAAAGTTATTGAAGAAATAACGTGATAAATAATGATTGATAACATAAAACAAAATTAAAATAGATAAATGAATAAATTAAGTTGAATTAATGAGAAATAGTTAAATAATTAAATAAAAATAAGTTCATCTTATTTGGGCTTCATTATCCTGGAATTGCGATTTTACTCAATAAGATATACCAGAGTCAGGTTCGGTGGGCACCAGTTGAATTATACCCTCCATCAAGCAGAAAGTGTTAAACAGATGGCAGTTGCTCTGAAGTTTAGAAACAATTAATAAACTACCGGAGGATGAAAAGCACAAATGATTGTTAGGAATCGAGTAGAATTCGGGAGGAGAACAGATTCTTTAACTCCATTAAGAATAGATCACTCTTAAGCATTTGTTAAATGATGAGATTTCACAAAAATGTGCTGTTTTCTATACAACATACTTTAAATGGCAGTTCATCTGTTAACCGTCTCCTCCAAAATAATTTAACTACCTTAACTTATCTTTAATTGAATTAATTGGGAAAGATCCTCATTATTTTTTTAAGTGAATAATTTTTTTCTTTTAATAATTCATATTATAAGGTCAAGGGTTATGAGTTTTACACATGATCATTATATACACTGAATTCTATGCATAGCCATTTTAAGATGCTTTAACTGTAAGAGTTTCTAGAGTGATTAGGTTTGTCGAACCAAGAAACGTAACAAATCTGTAATGCCTTCATCCAAATTCGAACCCCAGAGCTCCCGATTGCTGGCTGGACGTGCTTCCAATTACACTACGAAACCGTACAGTACGGAAAGGGAAAATACCTTACAAATCAGTTATATATTTCATAGTTTTTCGTATCATCTACGTCGGAAAGTTTAACTCATTAAGACAAAGCTTTCTGGGCCTATTTGCGTAAAGGGGAGGATGCTTTCAAGGGAAACTATCTCGTAAACACGTTACACACGAAGAAAGTCACAAAAATTACTCTCATGTAGCTAGTCTGTTGGCCAGAATTTAAACCGTTTCGAACCACTAGTGTTCAGCAATCTTGTCCGCACTATAGCTGGTTCCCCACCAGCTATAGAGTTAAGTTTCGATTAAACCTTTTGTCGTAATATCATGTGTGGCCTTGTAATATATTTTTTTTTTTTCATATTGAAAGTACTTTAGGAACTTTCACCATATGTAGGCGCATTATGACAGTCTAAGGTTCAGTGATAATCCAGTGAGCGTCCAGATCTGTGGCGCATGGAAGATAAAAGTATTTTATTTTAGACTGTGGCAACACGTAGCTCTTGAGTTTATTGATCAAACTTGAAAGATTTTGCTTAATGATCATTATATAAATAAGCCTGGTGCGCTGAAGATATGATGTTTTATTTATGTAATGAATTATAAAAATGTTTTATTTCGAAGTTCATTAAATTAATAGTGTTGCCACTGTTGGCTTCCAAATCGCTGAATTTATTAATAAAAAATTCATTAAACTTCTACAAATTATGAAATAAATAAAAAGCAAATTTGAAAGTTAAAATTTGTGTTTCGAGGTACACCGGTTCGGGCGGAGGACTATGTGTATTAGAATTTGGTAGCTCTAGGTGCCGTCGTTTTTTATAAAGTGAGAAACTTACATACCGTATGTTCCGGCGTATAACGCGCGTTTTTAATACAAAAATTCAGATTGAAATTTAAGCGTGCCGTTATACACTGCATATAAAAATAATCGATTTAAAAATAGGGAAATGATAAGCATACAATTTTAGATTTCTGCATGTACCTAAATGCTGTTTATTTAACAGATATGACATACCTTACGAATAAAAAATTTTCATCTTCAGATAACATGAAGAGTACTTTTATTCGTCTTATTCATCTTCCGTTATATCTTCAGGTACATCATTGAATTTTGTTTCATTTCCACCATCACTGTTACTCTGATCCAAAAGTAAATAATCATCTTCCTTTTCATCTAGATTGTTAGATATAATACATTTTTAAATGACTTGTAATTTAGTCTTTGGCATATGAATTATTGTCATTTTATTTATGAATTATTGTCATTTTATTTTTCTCCCACTTACGTATGGAACTTTCACTAGCAACAAACATTCTTCCTGCAGCACGATTTTCATTTTCTTTTTCATATTGAATGACTTTGCATTTGAAACCAGAACTGTACTTGTTTTGTTTAGCAGGAGAATATTTGGGACGTTTGTTCCAAAGCCTGGGAAAAATTTTCGAATGAATGACTTCAAAAGAAAAGAGCATCGCACATGTATCTTTTAGGTTTTTTCGTAAAGAAAAGGGTGGGTGTTATACGGTGAATATACATAAAAATTAAGGAAAAGTAGTTTGAAATTATAAGTGCGCGTTATACGCCGGAATATATGGTATATACATGCATATTTGATAGTAGAGGTGTTACTAAAAATTTACTTTAAAAGTGAGTTAGCAGATGCCTTTTTTTAAAGTAAGTATAGTTATTTACTAATTTAGTTATTTACTTTACGTATTTTTCAAAATATATAATTTTAATTGAAAATTTTATTTAATTCATTATGCTACATTGTAAAATTATAAATGCGCAGAAAAATATTTACTAAAACGCACTTCTCAGATCAGTTAATTAAATTAATCATTTGACCTACTGAAAAATTTGGCTGCTTAGAATTTTTCGATTGATAATAAGCTGAAACCATGATAAGGCGAAAGTGGCGATAAAAGTCGGTAGGAGGGGGGACGATAAGATGCTTATAGTCGAAAGCACGAAAATTGACACATGGTCGATCCACAAAAGACAAATCGATTACTTAATTAAATTTTACGTCTTATATTTTTCAATGCATTTCTGATGGTGACAGGTGATATAAAGATGTAAAATTTCAGTTTAATTTCTCTTAACTTGTTTTTTAGCGTTCTGCTGTTGCGATTTCTGAGTTCAAGAGCAAGTTTTCTTTTTTGTTCATAACTTTTAGTGTACTTCCTGTACGTTTTAATAGACCCGTAACAAGCTGATTCGTTAATGTTTACTTTTTAACAGTGCGAAGTACCCAACCGTCCATACAAACAAATATCCTCTTGTCTCCCAAGCACTAGTTTTGATTCTGCACGTGTTTCCTGCTCCCATCTCCTCCCTCCATCTCGAAAACACATGGTTTATTGGTTTTGGAATTCTTGAATGAGTTCTCAGTTATTTCTACTGGTTATTGGTACCTTCTGCTGCAAATCCGCCAAAAGTTCTGTGGTATCTATTCAGTATTGAATATTTGTAGATATTGATTATTTTGCAGTATACAAGTGGTTTATCTCTCTTTCTCTGTTTTTTTTTAATAGCATTTGCACTTATCGTTGCAAGTAATTAATATTTATTGTTTCAGTTCCGTCTAAAAGACGAAACTTAACAATGGTATTAATATATTTAACGGTATCTTAGGAAGTAACCATTTCATTAAACAGACTGTTGCTAATATTCAAGTATGTCATACGATCGTTTCAGGAATTCGAGAGGAACCAATTTTGGAATCTCTGCAGGTGCTGAAGAGTTAAAGTTGGATTTTCTTCATCCCTGAGTTGGTTCGTGATAGCTAAACTTGCTAGTTCTGCGGTGTTTTTGTCATTTGGCCTTCAGGTAATGCAGATGTAAGCTAGTTTCTATGAAAATTTGCTTGCTTCCTTCATAGAAAGCTATGCGAGAGCTATCTAGCTAATTCCTTAGAAGACTCTCTAGGGAAAATTACATATGCGGATAACCACGAAGCCCATCAAACGCAAATTAATCCGGAATTCGAATCGGACCCAATTACCAGTGTTTAACGGTCTTATCCTTTCGACCTGTGGTAGGCAGTTTCTCTAAGCAAGTTCTCCATAAAGACAGTTTTCCTTCGACGTAAATTAATTAATCCAGATGTGTTCATTTTAATATCCGCGTTCTTGATCTATTTCTGCATTAGCGGCAAAGAGAAAAGGGAGATTTCGATTCCTGGTGGGCAGTTTCTTTAAGAAAGTTCATATCTTTTATGGAGCAGTTACGGCAATTATCCATTGACATAAATTAATTCATTTGTATCAACTTTACTATCTTTGTTCTTGATCTGTTTTTTAGCATATTGGGAGTAAAGGGAGACTGTAGATCTCTACGCGTGTGTAAATAATTAAACGAATATACGAATTAAATTGTATAAAAAGAATTCCGTAACAGAGAAATGCTATTTAACTTCACGAAATGAGAAATAACAAGAAGACCCGTTATTACTATTTATCATCGCATTTACTTATTAGACTTCAGACTTTAGTTTATAACCCACAAAGGCTATTAGTATCTAAACTCGATTTTGCGTTGTTTCATTTTAATTCTTGAGTATGCTACCATTCGGAAAAATGTAAGATAATTCTTTTCAATTTCATTTGTCTGTTATTATTAACAAACTAAACTCTTTAAAAGCTAGATGCAGTTCTTAAGAATGTTATGTTTTTACTTTTTAATCTGATTGATTTAATTAAAAGTGCGTTTAATTAAAAATGCATCTAATAAAAAAAATTAAATATTTTTATAGAATTACATATTTCACTTTTTAAATATATTGAAGGTACTAGATAACATTCCCATGTTAGTCTGATTTCATATTCATCTACTATCCTATAAAATGTTCTGCAATTCCGCATAGGCCATCGCTATCGATAGGCTTTGCTGATAAACCATACTGAACTTTAAAAGAACCTTTTTCGGCGATTATTAAAATCTGAACCCTTTCACGTTTTTTTAGAGCAAAAGGGCTAAACGCTTTTTTTTTAGCCCAAAAGGAAGTTAGTCCAGAAGAGCTATTAGTCTCGAAACGGCATTTTGCGTTGAATCACATAAATGTGATGTATCACTTTTCAAATTATTGCCACCAAATGTTACCGCGCTGTATGATATTTAAAGTAATTAAATAGTGAAGAATCTGTATGAATGTAGATATGTGTCTCGCATTGTGAGAAACCTACCTAACGTCCAGAACCATCAAATTTTGAATTAAATAGACCTCCATCCGAATATGTGCACCTGAAAGCCCGAATTTTGAATTTCAATTTTGCTTTATTATTTATTTCATATTTTGTAAAATTTTAATGAGTTTTCGATTAAAAAACAACGATTTCAAAGCAATGGCAACACTATAGGGGATAATCATGGAGGTTAGAATAACTTCTCCTTACAACTATTCTAACAACATTTTTATCTGCAGCGCGCAAGATTGTCTATTGGAAATTCTAAAGATATGCTGTTTTTAAATATTTTTAGCCCAAAGGGGCGTTAGCTCAGATGCTCTCGAAACGTGTATGTGTAATGTAAATGGAATGTACCTTTGGGCGTGATATAAAATCTCAAAAGTTTTCAGATTTTTTAATTTTTATTTATTTATTTATTGAGATGTTATTAGTCTTGATCCTCACTTTTTTGTCTGTATTGCTTTTTTAAATAATAGTACGCTTTCATCGAATGTTATCCCCATGTACTATTTTTAAAAAGATTATATAGCGAGTATAAAAAAAAAGTATAGCAACATTTAACAAGCTATCAAGAATTTAAAAAATAAGCAGCTTTAAAAAATTTTATGATTTTGCTGTTAAATTTTATGTGTTTTAAGCAATGTTTAATAATAAAGTTACAAAGATAAACGAAGTTATATTAATGAGTACAGGAATAGATTGATAATCGGAGAACGCAAGGAGAGCATGCAAAACCTTAACAATCCCTTTGTTGCGATGTTAAAATCTGAATCTTTTCAATTTTTAGTCCAAAGGGGCAATTTGTCCAGAAGGACTATTAATTTCGTTTTGGCATTTTACGTTGATTCACTACAAGCGTTGTTTCACTTTTCAAATAGTTGCCACCAAATAGTATCGCCCTGTATTGTATTTAAAGAAATTAAATAATGAAGAATCTGCATAAATGTATGTATGTTTCTCGCATTGCGATAAAACAAACAAAGTAGAGCCATGGAATTTTTGAATAACGTAATCCTCCTGCGAATATAGGCATTGGAAACCCAAATTTGAAATTTGGAATTTGTTTTATTATCGATTTCATATTTTGTAAAACTTTAACGAATTTTTGATTAATAAGCTCAAGGATTTCAAAGCGAGCAATGGCAACGTTGTACAGAAAAAACATTTTTATCTCCAGCGCAAGAGACTATGTATCGGAAATTCTAAAGATATACTCACTTTAAAATTATTTTCCGATTTTGCACGTAAACTGAATTTTATGGTTTAAGTGCGAAGAACATGATATTTAATAAATAAAGGTGACACACAAAATGTTAAAGAAACGTTCCTTTGGACGTAATTTAGAATCTGAAACCTTTCAGTGAAATTTTTGGAACGTATGCATCTGGTGTTTCTTATAGATAAGATGAGAGAAAATTACAGAAAACGGAATGATATAGCTGGTCTTCATATAAGCTTTATTGATGGAATGCACATTTTATTACCCCATTTTCACAAAGCACTTTCTTTGTCCTTAAAACATGGTCTTGAAAACCTCTTCTATGGCAACAAATCTGAATAATTGATTCCTTACATATTTAAATAATTTGTGTTCAACTTCAGCAAAATTTAGTTCGTTGATTTTCAAATAGGGGGGAGTCTTAGGTTTTATTCTAAACAGTGGGGGGAGGAGCTAAGAAAATTGTGATATCTAAATAAACTGAAATTGACTTATTGTTAAATATTTTGGAGTGGGGGTAATATTAGTTACAAAGTAATTCATGAGAATTTGAAATTTTTCATCTATATATATTCTTTCTAAGGAGAAATTTATGAATTATGAAATAACTTCGAAACTTTGGTGCATATATGTATAGCAGAAACATGAGCTTGATTTATGTTGGCGTGTAATATGGAAAAGATGGTGAACTTGGGAGAAAGCCAAAGCCTAATCCTGTAAAAAAAATTAATGTTGACAAATCATGCATTTTAGTGGTCAGGAGCGAATTAAAATAAAAGTGGGGTATTTGGCAGGAGAATCCTCTGTTGAAGATATTTAACGTAAAGCTTCTTCATGATGTATCATAATAGTAACTAATTAACTAACAGCCTAATAATAAACTAAATATGCATGCACTCGTTTGTTTTTATGTAAATCCTTTTTACAATTATCCGAATCTAGAATAAAAAGGGGAAATTTTTATCAAATGCGATTTCCGCGTCGGAATAAACAAGGTTTGTAATAAGTTTTCCGTTTAACCGCTCACGTCATGCAGGATGTTTGAGCTTACGGATTGCCATTATCAGTTCTTACCAACGTTGTGTAGGCTAGTTTGGACTATCAGTATGGAAGAACAGTCTTTTTTTAGGTAAGTCATTGTTTATTGGAGAAAGAAGGAGTAATGTCATAAAAGTATTGAAATTTGTTTTCTTTTAGAGGAGCATGCGCATTTTCGTGTCTTTTTTTTTTTTTTTTTTAAAGGCGACTTTAAGCCGCGTGTATTCAAAATTTCGTTGCTTGTGAAATGAAGAAAAAAATTTCTGTTTATGGATGTGAAATATATTAAACAAATTATGTAAATATTAGTTTTGAAGTAAGAAGCGCACGCTCCGTTTTTATTTTGTATCACTTCGAATATAATTAAAAAATTACTGAATATTGACTTCAGTGTTTTTGACGAGTGGCTGATTGCTATGCTGTTAAAAAGTGTTTTTTCGTACATTTCTGAAAACACGTGGGCGTGTACAAAAATTTTCTTTTTAATTCCTGTTTTTCACACATCCAAAATTTATTTTTGGGATGGACACCGATAGTGTAATTATTGAATATATGATTAAGAAATATTTCTAAATTATTTCTAATGCCGAAATACCTCCATATTTTATCTGTGTGATTCAAAATTACTAAAATATAATAAATTAGCAATTAACGCATAAATTATTATAAATGAAATGTAAAGTTATCGATCATTTCTCAAAAATGAATTCCAGATATCTTTATCGAAAATTAATTTGATTAATGGTAGTAATACACAAAAACTCATCGCAGTATTGTCATAATAAGAAAAAGGATTAAGTATTTTATGAATTATTTTACCTGTTTGCTTAATCTTTATATTTGATATTCTAGAAGCATATTTTTTTTAGGTAATTGATAATTATTTTACTCCCCCCTTTTTTTTTCAAGAACAATTTTTAGTTTTCAAAATATTTACTAGTGTAACAGCTTACAAAGTTATATTAATTCATTGTTAAAACTAATTGTACTATTATTAAAACTAAAGCACATTGATTTAATGAGACAGAGGTTTATAGAAAATTCTCTGATGATTGAATGCGAATTAATTCATAAGTAAAGTAGTAAGAAAAAAAATTAATTGAAGGATCATAACACATATACATGTTCATGATATTTTTTTCTAGTTTTGTTGGTGCTGATGATTGGCAGTTTCCATATAGTGGCTTCTATAAAATATGTATGTTGAAGCCTTTTCGAATCTCAACATTTTCCATTATTTGTTGCATGCTGGATTAAATTTGAAAACATTCTTTCAGTATTGAACACTCTCTCAGCAGATGTTAGTTTATTAGCAAATAATGTTTAGAAGGCATTTAATTATATAACTGTACATTTCTATCATTCTGCCAATACTTCATAAGTCAGTCATCCTTATCAAACAACCGACCATTAAAAGGTGACTATAAATTTGCATTACACACATAATTAGGTCTCCAGAATAGTAAACTGCATAAATATGTTATTTTAGAGCATAAAGAAATCTGATGATGATAATTTTTTTAAAGAAATTCAGTTGATGAAATCAATGAGTTTAATCTCTGTATTATTAAATCCAGTCATATTCTAGTGCAGAATATTTTAAACCAAAATTCATATGTATGTTAAAGAAACTTTTTAAAATTCGTGTGTGTATTAAAGCAGTAATGAATATTGTAGTTGGGAGCCACTGATACAATAAAAAAAAAAAAAAAAAAAAAGCAGTAGAAGCCTTTTTTATTAAGGAATATTTCAATTTTTATAAATCATTCTATGTTGGTTTTAATGTTTTATAACAGTCAATCTTCTGTGAAAGAAATGAAAATTCATAATGAATTTATAAACAAATATGGGGTTCTGAATAGAAAGCATTATGTTAATTCATAGCATAATTTATTTTAAAAGGTAGTCTAAAATATATGTATATAATTAAACTAAGTATGCAGGGAATAAAAACAATGTGAAATAAATAATGTTAAATATCAGAAAGTTAAAAGATTAAGTATTCAGTATTTAAAAATAACAGGGGATAGTTATTTATATATATTTATTAATGCTAATATCTAAATTAATCCCCATTTGAAAGCTTTACCTGGTACCACCTCACAGGTAAATTGGGATATGTGGTGTAGGAAATATTAAGCCAGTTTGTCTATATATTTCCTGTCTTTTTTATGTTTGTTTGCAATTTTTATTACATACAAATTCAAAGCAAACAGAGGAACAAAAACTTTTTGTGTTCTCTTACTAGGTTTCACTAATTAATTGTGTAACTTTTTCATAACATATAATTTAGAAATTAGTGATGAAATATTTTCACAAAATCATTATTGTTATAACTATATAACAAGGATAGTTCATTTAACAAGTTAACAAGATTTTATAAATAGGATAGAAATTATCACATTTTCTATAGACATTTCTAATAGGAAAATAGCCATAGCAATTTGAAATAAACAAAGGAAAGATTTTCACTTGTTTCCTTCCACTTCTGTAATAGATTTGCTGCTTGCATATATTGGAAAACATAAAGTTGTACTTGGATGTTTCCACTGGCATATTTTGGTGACAGTCATAACTGATACTAACAAATTTAATCAATTTAGTAGCTATCTAATTTTCGTAGAAAATAAAAATGTCATTGATTAAATGGCTCATTCAATTCCATTTTCCCTATTCATCTTTCTTTGGTAATGCTTAGCTCACAAATATTATTAATTGCTGTTGGCTGTCATAGTTTTACATGACATAACTAATTTTTGTTATTATTTTTTTCCACCAATCATAAATAGCACAGTTAATAAAACATAAATGTGAGCAGATTTTTCTCAAAGCAATTTTCTGCTATGTTCTTTATCACTTTGATCACATTTTTTTCCCTAGCAAATCATAATTTTATTGCATTTATATTTCTATTTTGTTTCTAGGAGAACCCACAGATTTGTAGTTAAGAAAAACGTTATTGAGTAAAAAGATTAAGAAACTGTGCTGTGCAATGGAAAGCACAGTTTCATAACTGTGCTGTGTGTTGCTTTGCAATGGAATAAGAACGTCCATTGCAAAGCAAATGGAATAAGAACGAGCATGTAGAAACAGTTTTTTAACAGTTTTAACAGTTTGTCACCATTAAAGTTATTAGTATCACTTAATACATAAAAATAAAGAAAAATTATGATTGAAAACTAACATTGAAAAAGACAAATTCGAAAAGTTTTTGCAGTACTCTATGTAGATGCATTAAATTTAAAAATGAACGGGAAATTATTTCTGGAAAAAATGCATCAATTTCTGATATGGTATAAACCTTATAATTTTTTATGAAGAAAATATATGTAATATATACATTTCTTTTTAAAATGTCATGTAAAATAATGCTCTTTGTGACTTTAACCCGTTTATGCCTACTGTTCCATTTTTGGAACACCCCTCACATAAAAGTTATTTTTAGCCTACGGGTTCAAGGTCACACACTTGGTTGGATTTGTGACCTCAGCCAGTTTGTAAGGGCATATGGTTTTGCTTAGAACACAGAGTTTGTCACTCCTGCAGATATTTGGCTGGTGTGATGTTATGAAATTTTGGTCTTCATTTTCGTCAAGGTTTTTGTAGATTCATCTATAAACAAGTAACTATAACTCTGTTGCATTATATTTTAAAATTGTAAAAAAAATTGTGTTATTATTCAATTAGTCACTCTTTATTACTGCAAAAAGAAAATAGAAAAGCTATTAGTTTTGAATTAGTTATAGGCTTGAAATTTCCAGTGTTCCATTTTTGGAACACTAGGCAAAACAACTACCACAGGAACTCACATTTTTTCTTTTCATATTTTTTTAGTTGAAATAATTTTTCAAAACACAAGATGTCCGGAATAACCTTACATGAGTTAACTGATCTTTTAGAGACATGTGACAACATAGAAGCAAGTGCAATAATCATACAACCACCTGAAAATGCTACAGAGCTTGTTTCTGATGAAGACTCCGGTGAGGAAGATGGGGGAACAATAAATAATCTGCCTGGTTCTTTGCTGTGCGCACCAGCTTATCTTGATCGGGATGGTTCTTTTGATGCTGACTCTGACCCAGATGATCCCTCATATTTCCCTAAATTTGATTCTCCTGCAGATGGGGTTCCATCGAATTCTTCTACTTTGCAACAACCACCTCTAACAAAGAAGAAACAGCTCGCAAAAGTTGTATGAAAATGGGAAAAAGCAGATCTAAATGCCCAAGCCATATCAGAAAGAATTACTCAGCTACCAATTACCAAAGTAAGAACTCCTACAGAATATTTTGAACTTTTTCTAAATAACGATGTCATGGAACTCATTGTAACATACTCAAATTTATATGAACTAAGGGTGTAAACCTAAGCTTGACAAACTCTGAATTGAAACGTTTCCTGGGGATTATATTTCTGAGCGGATATGTCTCAATTCGAAGACGGAGCATGTTCTGGGAACAAAAAACCGATTCACAAAATGCCCTTGTTAGTAGTGCCATGAGACGTGACCACTTTGAAACAATATTTTCAAATCTCCATGTTGCAGACAATGCAAATTTAGACCCACTTGACAAGTTTGCAAAATTACGACCTCTTATAAACAAACTAAATGAGCTGTGCATGAAGTTTGTTCCGAATGAAACACATTTCAGCATTGATGAATCCATGGTTCCTTACTTTGGTCGACACAGATGCAAACAATTTATAAGAGGAAAGCCTATTCATTTTGGATACAAGTTTTGGTGTGCGGCACTCGTCTAAGTTACATTTGTTGGTTCGAACCCTATCAAGGTAAAAATTTGGCAAACAAATATGAGGAGTATGGTGTTGGTGCTTCTGTTGTCTTACGGTTTACGGATGCACTAACAGAGGAGCACCTCAGGCAATATCATTTTGTTTTTGATAATTTTTTCACAAGTATTGCCCTGCTTGATAAACTCGGTTCAATGGGTCATCAGGCAACAGGCACAGTTATAAAAGGTCGTATTGATAAACCACCATTGCAGTCGGATGTTGCCCTAAAGAAAATGGAAAGAGGCTCATTCGATTATCAAGTTGTGGCAAAGGCAATATTGTCTGTAGATGGCATGACAACAGTGTTGTGACTGTTGCATCATCTGATGCTGGTGTAAATCCACTGTGTCTTGTAAATCGTTATTCACAAGAACAAAAAAAGAAAATTCAAGTTCTGCTGCCAAACATGATAAAAGTATATAACCAATTTATGGGAGGTGGGGATAGAGCAGACGAAAACATTGACAAATATAGAGCATCAGTTCGTGGAAAGAAATGGTATTCAAGTCCATTGTTGTTCTGCTTCAAATTGCCTTACAAAATGCTTGGCAATTACACAAAACTTATGATGGAAAACCAATAGATCTTTTAGAATTTCGTCGTCGTGTAACATGCCATTATCTTGAGACTCATAGTCATCCTGCAGAACTGGCAGGGAAGGAAAACCCTCTCAGAAGCGAAACATTGATTCACGCTATGATGGCATAAATCATACGATCGTAAAGCAAGGAAAGCAAACTCGCTGTGCTCTATGTCATAAAAATACCACTTTTCGATGTGGAAAATCTAATGTGGCTTTACATGTGAAGTGTTCTTCCAATTACCATACCGAATAATCAGAAAAACCACATTTTTAGAACAAAACCATGATTCTATACATTGTAACATTATAGCAATGGTTTTGCCTAGTGTTCCATTTTTGGAACACCATATAACTTATAAACTAATTAAAATAAAAAAATTTCTTCTTTAAATCATTGTTTATTATATTTTTTTACCTAACATATAGAAATTTCATGCAAAAATTCCAATTTTTTAACCTTCGGCATAAATGGGTTAATAAATTTCTAATTTTTGAAAAATTTTATTTGCAGTATTCAGGTCATTCATCATGTTTAAAATACTCATCATCTTTTCAATATTCATTGAAACGTTGTCCTCTGAACTTTCATCAGACACTTCGTCTAGTCAACTTTTCACATTTGCTCAGCCTCAGTCATTCCTCCAGTTGCAACCTGAATGGCCTTTGCCTGCCATCAGAGAAGTAACTTTCAAATTCAGGTGGGTGTTTCATCACATATTTATTAGATATTTATTCCTATATTACCTGACATATCTAGAGAAATAATCAAAAATATAATGATTTATATAAAGGTTTATGTAGTATCTTTAAGCATAAATTTTTAACACAGATTCATTTTTAAAATTAATTGCATTAATTGCATTTTAATTTCATCAATGAACTTACTTATATCCTTAATATTAAGCATTTGTTTATTTGTATAAAAATTGTTACTAATGAAAAGTGCTTTTTTATTTATTTTATGTTTTAAGAATGTCTATAAAAATCATTATGCAGCCATTATCATTTTCACAATCATTGGTTGCAGACATTTACTTCAATTTACAAGCGTATTTTAAATGAAAGAAATGTTCCTGTTATGGTAGTTTTAAATTTAAAAAAATATAAAAATCACAAAATCTAAATTTTTCATTTCGTATAATTAATTATTTTTAATAAAGATTTATACTAATTCTAAAAGTTAAAACTAAAAACTCAGGCTCTGTAATGTGGGAGGAGGAGAGGAATTGAGATATTTAATTTCAAAATATAGAATTTTTTAAATTTTCCAGTATCAAAACACCGAATTTATCATTCTTGAGGTATCAGTTAAAAAATCAATGGTACTTTCTGATTATTCACACCACGTTCTAAACAGCAACCAATAAACAAAATTTAAAATGCGATAAACATCTATAATTTTAGGTAAAGACATTTACCCTCTTTTCTTGTAGTGTACTCTACAAGTGTACGCATGTGCACACATTTCTTATAGTGTACAAAAGTGCAGCAATCTTATTCAGCTTAAAAATATCAGAGAATTGCACAAACTAGATGTTATGCGCAATTTTGCAGTGAACATGATGTTGTTCTCTCCATGTAGACAGTTTTAGCTTTATTAAAAAAAAAAAAACTTGAAGAATTTTGGTATTGTGCAATAATTTTGATCATTTTAAGAAGTTCAGCTTCATAGAATGCAGATTTTTGCTTTCCTTATTGTTGAAGAAAATGCCATATTTCTGAAGGAAGACACCATTTTCTTTTTCATTTGCTAGCAAGCAGCCATTAGGATTCCTTAAGAGGGGAGGGGAAGAGGAATGCAACAAAACAGAATCTAATTAGAAAAATGATATTCGAATTTGAAGATGGAAATCGGCTCTTGTCTGCGGTGCACAAGTATACTTGGGTTGCCACTTAAATACATTTTCACCAGATCACGGTTTGCCTGTTTTATTCACATAGTGTAATGGCTGATGATTACTTTTTGGAGAATTGTTAGTAATCAGAAAGAACTAAATCTGTTAGGTTAGTTCAAGGTTAATTTTTTTCTCCATTTAATGCATTTAGTGATACACTTTTGTGATTTACTAGTAATATGATAAGTAATTAACACCCTTTAATTTATAATTCGTTTACATTCAGTATATTGACAACATATTCACAATAAATTTTCAGATGCTAAAAGTGTATTTATAATATTTACATGAAATTTTATTACTTTAGGATCATAAATCCATGAATGTTGAGAAACAATCTCAAACTTTAAATATCTTGCTCAGTTTTTCTGTTATAAGAAAGAAAGAGCTGGTTTTGAGAGCTCAGTTTTTGTGGTATAAGAGTTGATTGAAGTTAAGCATTTATATATAAACCTTACATTTTAGAATGAGTAAAAACTTTTACTCACAGTAATGGTATATGCCACAGAGCTGTAACTTTATGAAAAAATTATATTTTTACAAAATGGATTTATAAAAAAAAATTTAAATGCCCAAATGTAAATATTTGCCTTATTTAAAGCATTATTGTAATTGGAAATGTGTGTCTAGGATGTACTGTTGTGAAAACTTAAAATCTGCAAAAGGACTTTTGTGGACATACTCTATATACCATATTACTTAATTTAAGCCACAGTGGGATTTTAAAATTGGAGAATAGAAAAAATAGTAATGTAGAAATGATTTTATAATAAATATTGAAATAAATCTTCAATCTCTCTATATAAAATAATTTTTTAAGACCTCAGTTGTTTAAAACCCAATCATTGGGAAGTGGAAGATCAGCAGACATATCTTGTTAAAATATTTGCTTTGAATTTGCCCTGAACTCTAATTTTACATCTTAAAAATCTGTAAAAAATGTCTGCCACAAAATCGAAATAATTTGGTATATGTGTAAGGCAAAGCAACACTTTTTTAACCTCTCTTCAGTTGGTAATATTAATCATGTCTTCAAATGATTTGAAAAAAAGTATTGAGAAACTTATCAACAAAATTACCTGTTCTTTTACAAAGAAAATTTTACCATTCTTGTTAGTGTAAAAGTACTCAGATGAAATGTTTTAATTTTTTGTGGTGTGTAGAAATGTACTCATTTGTGGGATCAGTTTTAAAAAGTTTATAAAATACATGCTTGAAGGAAAGCAAGTATCATAAAAGGATGTAAATATTTTGCTAAATTTGCTGCCTATCTTCCATAGTTAAACATAGAAGAGGTAAAAAAAATTCTGACTTTTATGCCTATTTTTATTTACTCCTCAAAATGTTACATAATTTATGTGCATTCTTTTGACATTAAAGTTCATAACAAGTAAGATTGTTCTTTTATAGCTTTAGATCACATATTTCATTAAATAATTTTCTTTTTTTATCATAAATTACATTTTTTATACCTGTCATTTGGCATTTCCCTAGCTTTGCCGTATTGGATGAATAACATTTTACTTTATAATTCCCCCCTCCCCCTTGCTATTAATGCAGCAACCGTAGTAGAAGTTGCTATGTTTTCAAAATGCACCAAACTTTGGCAACCATACTCATAATAGTTCTTCAGTTTTAATAAGCGCTGCTGCCAGCAGTCTTTTTGTTTCATCCAAACAGTTGATATTGACACAGTATTTTGCTACAAACTCGGGAACAAATTCATGTGAATTCTTTATTAAAGCTATTGTCATGAATTTTCTGCTATAACAAATGAAACAAATATTTGCTTGTAAAAAAAGTTTATTGATTGATTTTTCAGATAAATACCTAATTGAAAATAAAATGCGTATGTGTGCAATAATCCCCCCCCCCAATTATAAAACTTGGCTTTTTTCTATAAAAAATTGTACCAAGATGGTTGCTTTAATATCTAAGTAGCCTTTTGTTACTGTTAAATAAAAGAGCATTGATACATTAGATTTCTTCTATAAGATTTGTAACATAAGCAAATGTTATATATATAGTGCAGGATCATAATTTTTGTATTGTGCAGTATCATAATTTTTGTAGATTTCTTTTGCTAATTTGTTTTTATATAATCCAGAACAGATCGGCCTCATGGTCTCCTCCTCTTCCATGGCTCCACTACAGATGTAAGCCTCTTTCCACTCTATGAATTATATTTAATGCTAGAAAATGGACAGCTAAAAATCATTCATGTGTTCCGAGATGGTCATGATGAAACATATTTTGTTGGGAAAGGTAAGTTTGCTGTACTTGCATGCTTGTGTTAGTATTTCCGTTAAAATATTTCTGCTGCAATGGCATACTACATCTAATAAATAATTAATGATGTATAAAAGAGAATTTTAATGGGGAAAATAATAAACACTTATTGTTTTCATAAATTAATAAGTATTGAAATAAAAATAAGTAAAATATGAAGATCCAAAGGCATCTGAAAGAAAATATGGCAAGAAATAAAAGATTCAGTTTCACATAATAATGCCTAACTAATGTAACCATTTTATACATTGCACTGTGAAATTTCCTTTTCCATCCATAATTAATTCTCTTAAGTTTGAGGTAAAGCAAGTGAAATGTTGTAGTTTAGGCTTGAAATGAATATTTTATTTAGTCTTTTGCATACAAGTTAGCAATATATTTTTTTTTTCACTTTAACTAAGATGTCAATGAACAATATCTGGATACTGCAATGCTGAATCATTCTTCATGTTTATTTGCATTTTCATGTAGATAATTACATTACATATCAGTTCCAGAAATGTCTTTAATCTGCACTTACTTTTGGATGTAAACAAACAAAGTTATTTTGGTTCCAGAAAATTCAGCATGTTTGCAATTTATTGGAAAATTTGTCATGTATTTTATGTGCAAATAGCCTTTTCAATGAAAATAGGACTATATTTACAATACATTCTAATTGAAGAAACAAAATAATTTTGTTATTCATGTAATTTAGCATTTTCTGCATGCATAATAGTGCTTTGCTTTTTTGTGTGTGTTTGTGTGTGGGGTAGGATTACTTACCTGTATGCAGATTAAGAATCGTTGCAAAATTTATAGTTTGGATGAATCTCTTTGGATATGTTTTCTGCTATCTTTTTATATTTGTTGTTATTAATTATTAGGAGTTAAAGTGATTTTGTGCTTATAGTTAGGGGTTATTATATTGTTTCTTCTGTTGCAAATAATAATATAGTAGTATAATGTAACATACAGGATAGTCATAAAAAAATTTGGGAACTTACGTACTATGACGACTACCTAGATATCTCGCCCAAAGTGGCAATCGATACAGTTTTGTTGACCAATCTACACAGACTCATGCACAATACATGGAAAGGATGTGGGGTTCTGCAAAATGCAGGAACAAGCAACAACATGGGACAAGCCACCATCATTTTGATGCCTATTTATCTGAATTTATTTGGCAGAAAAAACAGAAAACGCCTTTTGATGCTATTTTGAAAGCTATTTCCCACCACTTTCTTTGCCACTAACTTCAACATTTTCTTTCAACCAGTTTTAAGTAAGTTAATTTTAATTTAATTCGTATTTAGTATATAGTTTATATATATATATATATGCATTTATTTATAATGCGCATATATATATATATATATGTATATATATTCGGAATTTTTCATAAGTTTTTGTTCCTTTATAATTAGGACTTTTATATATAAAAGAATTTATGAAGATAAACCAAAAGTCGACAATCAAAATTTTTATTGCCAAATGTCGCCAAGTTAGTCATCATAGTATGTAATCTGCTCAACCAATCACAATGAAATTTCAGTTATTGTTATTTGAATGTATGCGCTGGAGATTCTAATGATCTAAAGTACGAGAGCTCTGACAGTCTCAGCTAAAGTGAAAAAATTTATGAATGGCAGCAATATATTCCCCCCCCTGTGCAAATTGTTTAGCGTATTGAAAAACTGCAAATGGCAAAGGAATAATAATACATGTGTGAGGAAAGCTGCCAGTGTAAAACATTTGCAAAGAAGAGCATTGTAAAGGACCAGTGGCAACTTAGGAGAAGGAGAAAAACTGTTACTGAAATTACAAGTTTCAACCTGCCCACTTTGGCAGACAGTAACATATTGCATGTGGGAGATTATTGTTGATAACAAGATGAACATAACATCACAGGAGGAATCTGTATAACTTCATGTTTTATGACGTCGTTCAATTCTGTTAAATTTCATGGATTTGATGTGTACACCTTAGATTTCAAAATACACCAGAACCAGAAATTCATTAGAGTGAGGTGGCTACAAAAATACGAAGTTATGGAAGATGACTTTATCTCCAAAGTGCTGTTGTAGCACTTGCTGAACACATGTGATGACATATGGAGGAAGCACCATCTTGCATCCATAGAAATAGCATTAATGACATTTCACTGCTGCAGTTTTGGAATTACGTAAATCTGCAACACTGCTGTATGCGGCATACAGCAGTGTTGCATGCCGCATACAGCAACATACTCTGATGGAGCATGTTTTCATACATTCTAAGTGATCTCTTCGAAGAATAGAGGCCGCACCACGCAGTTATTTGAGGTACGTGTAAAAGACTTTGCTGCCTGATCATTAGGATTTTCGTTAGCCCAGTGAATGCAGTTCTTGGCATTTACATTCGCAGTTAAAAAGAAATGGACCACATCTATCCATAATATCAGCTGTGGCCACTCCCTGTCTTTTATCATATCTGATGAGGAAAAAATTCTTAAAGTCATCGTGCTGTTGCTTGTCTCCAGGTTGCAACATCTGGATGCACTGGGGCCAGTAATCAAACATCTGAAGAACAGAGTGTAGAAGCTTGCGAACTGTGGATTTTAGTACATCCAGAATGCGGGTAACACTTCTTGGAGTAGGCAGTGAACCTGAAGTAATTGTATTGTGAACTTCCGCAACAACTTCAGCAGAAGCATATGGTCATCCAGATCATGGTCTATCACATAAGCGTCCAGTTTCTTCAGTTTTTTTTATGAGATCATGTACAGTATTTATGGAACATGGACCTCATCTTAGCTTCTGATTTTGCTGATAAATTTGCTCTTCTTCAGCAGCGTTTTACCTGTTCAAATAAAACAGCCTTATCAATTCATCTCATTGTTTCCATGTAAGTGTCATCTTGTTAGCACATTTGCTCACCTGACTGAAGAAACAAACTTCCACAAGCAGTGCTTCGCACAGGATGTTTTGTGATTGGTAACTCAACTGTTTATGCCTGTGAATTATGCAAAATGCATCTGTGTTCCTCTTTTCTGTGCTATCAGTAGTCTTTTACAATGCTTTTCTTTGGAAATGTTTTACACCAGCTATTTTCATCATTCTAATGTCATTTATGGTTTTCAGTGCACTGATCAATTTGTGCAAGAAAAAAGTCGAGGTTGCCATTTCGAAAATTTCAAAATTTTTCGCTGTAACCATAATTGTGAGACCTCTATTGTTTTAAATCATTGCAATGTTGAGTGCATACTTTCAAATAACAATATCTGGAATTTCGTTTTGGTTGGTTAAGTAGATAGGCTGCTAGGGGCTCTTAATCAGGGATTTTTTTTATGACCACCCTGTATAAAGAATTTATTTGTTTGACTTTGAGTTAAAAATAAGATGGATTGCAAAGACATTTGTAGCTAGTCATTTATATTCTGTAATTTGAGCAGTTTTTTTTTTTTTTTTTTTTTTTATAAAATGGTGAAAAGAAATAGATTTTGAAAAGTAGCATTCATACAGGTTTTCTTTGCATGAAAAATAGAAACTAAAACAAAGAAAAGGGGCTACGGAATAAAGAAATTTTCTTATAAAAAATCTGAAACTTCAAATCTGGCACTTTTTACAGAGTTTATGCTGGCACTTTTCATACACACTTAGTAGTATTATTCAGACATACATGTGGGGAATAGCAATCTAAGATTTTAAGAGTATTCTTATTGCTAGGGTGTTTGTAAGCAATTATTTATTTATTTTTGTACTTATTTGTAAACATAAAAGTTATCTGAGAATAATTTGGCTTTTGGAAATCCATTTTTGTATATAAAATATTTGTAAGCACTCTTAAGAAAAAAAAAATTTCCTCGTTCAGAAAATATTCCTGTTATTTATCCCTTTCTCTGCATTATGTTTTCCATGTGAACTTGTAGAATTGTTATTTTCTTGTACGTAATTGTATTTATAAAAATGTAATAAATATGATAAATAATAAATAATCTTTAGGGGGGGAGTTTATAATATTAGTTACCTGTTTATGCTCAGATAATACAAATTTATAGTAAAATTGTAAAGGGGGAAATATAAAAGGAATTAAAAAAGTATGATATACAATTGGCAGACTTCTCTGATCTTCATGATTTTTGAGCCCAAGATGTGCAGTTTATTAAAGTTTAGTGTCCTAAAATATTTTAACATACAATTCTGTCATTCACATGGTCTGTAAAATTAGAGAAACTGTGTCACTTATCTGAATAATAATAATTTTTGCTATTGAGAAAAGCTACATATATCCCTCCTTAGATTGCTCAGTATTTTAAAGATATTTCTTTTAGTTTTTAAATACTAAATGAGCATTTTAAAAGATAAGGTTGCACTAAGAGAAGAACTTTATTTGGTATACCCTTACAGAAAAGTAAATTGTTCGGTTTATCATATGACCAGGAAATCAGGTAGGTTGCTGATTTCATTTTGGATATAATGGTTGGTGATAATTGTGGTTCGAAGCTTAATGGTTTCAGCACTACAGAAATCACACAATGTTAGGATTCTTTGAAAAGTCAGTGAGTCAAACTTAATATAAAGGATTTTTTTAATATTCTAATAAGTATTTCTTTCTCCATCTAGGCTTGAATCGGGATAAGTGGCATCATGTAACTATGAGAATTAATCCTGGCACTGCTCATTTGTCTGTCAGAGTGGATGAAGATACTCAAATGACAAAAAGCATATCTGCTTTGACCCTTGATCCAAATTACAGTATTAAAGATGTTGTGCCTGAAACAGTAATGTATTTTGGAGGTGAGGAAAACCAATACTTATCTGTTAATGGCTACCCTGCCACTTAATGTGTGCCAAATATGGTGGCTTTATCTATATCACATCATGAACAATTATACAATAATAATACAGTGAACCCTCATTAACATGAATCTCAAGGACTAGAAAATTAAGAGTTCATGTTAAAAAAAAATTGAGTTAATTGGGGAGTCAGATGTTATATTGGAAATAATTTTTCTACGTATTAGCCATTTACAATGTATAATTACATAAGTACTACAATATGTTATGTTACTACAAGGGTGAAGCCCCCAGCCTCTTAGGTCGATGGTTATATCGTCATAGAAAACACTACAGTACTACATTAACTATTGTACTGTACCTTGAAAAAATGCACTCACAGATCACCAACTTCATGGCTAACGATATTCATGGCTTCTGTAAAACTAACTGTTGATTCAGATGTTATAGCAAAACGTTTTACAGTGGCCAAAGTGAGTAACATTTCCTGGCAGGTGGGTGGAATGATATTATGCTCTTAACTTTGTTTTAAAGACATTTGTTGCACTTCAGACACAACTGCTTGTACATCAGATTCTCCACTGAAGCACACATGGCCAACATCGTCATCTCTACTTACAAACTCCTCAAAATTCATCACTGAAGCAGTGATCATGATTCCTGAGTAATGTTACTCATGCTGATTGGGTTTTAAAGAATATATTATATTCTGAGAGTTTTCAGTTAAACAGGATGTAAAATTTTTTAACATAGTCCTAGCAGAGAAACAACAGTAAAAAATTATGAAAAACTTTGAAAGTTCATGTTTAATTAGATAAAATCTAATGGTGCACTGACTGAAAAACAATTCATAATTCATGCTAACTGATAAAACTTCCTTTAAGGTCATATACATTGCTGCCGGCACTGAAATTTTGTTCATGTTAAACAAGTGTTCGCTTTAAGCCAATTCGTCTTAAGTGGGTTTACTGTATGTATAATGTTTAATGTATGCAGTGTCAAATTTTTGCAATTCTGTGATGTTTTTAAATGGAAACAGATTGCTGTGTATATGGAGAAATGCACTTGTTGTTCTTCTCATGTACAAATAATCTGTTTTTAGTTAAGTGTTATACAAAATGGAAATGATTACAGATACCATTTAAAATTTTACAATGCATTTTGAGAAACCAATTCCAAATCCACAGTATTTCATAAATTAACAAATAAACTAATTATTTATTAACAACTCCAAAAAAAGTAATGCTACTTCTTCTGGGGAAGGACTAAGCAAATAATGCCTTAAGCTAATATTCAGTTTTAATGTGCATATGATAAAGTACAAACAAATAATATTTCAGTATATTGTTCTTAAGACCTTGCCTCCATTTTGCATGGAATGACAAGTCTGCCTGAGATTAAAATCCTTAATTTTACAAAATGTTTTTAGAATAAGTTTTTTTCTTGTTCTACTAACCCTGTGTGATTCTATTATTTCTGTTCTTCTTCTATTAACCCTGGCAGCTGTGAGATTAAGCAGTTCTTTCTTCCCAAATATATGCAATATCTGTCAGTCATAAATTTGTAATGCGAGTTGTGTTTATATATGCCTGCTGTGGTGTTTGTAACTGGAATGTGCTCCAGGCGAATCAGCTCCTTGATGACCAAAAAAAAGCTAAAGCACAATTAAATTTTAATATGAAAGGATTATTTGCTATGGCAGAGTAGGTTGGCTTCTCTTGGAAGGATGCCTTCCCAGACAGAAAGTTACTTCTTTTCGCATTAAACCTCAGGGGAAAATCATAGAGTTCTATGTAGGCAGCTTGTTTAGTCCTCTTGAACCCAAAATCACACAAATCCATTCCATGCTCAGTTGCTAATTCATTCCATCAATGTTAATTTTTCCGCTGGAATTTTCAGTTACTTTATTGTTACATTGCGGTCTCCTCCTTCAGGAAATAATCAGTAACAATTACACTATTTAGAAGTGCAAAAGGCAAAACAAACATCAGCCCTGCCTGCCACCACCAAGATTTTTGGTTATCTAAATTTATGTGTATCGACTGTATGAGAAGACCAAATGTTACCAGGAGTGCTAAATGATATCTGCGGGTTAATGCCTCCCATGTAACCTGAAATTAGTGAAATGAAATCTCTTTTGTAGTTTTTATTTGTAAGTTTGTGTACTTATTTATTTGTTAAATGAAGCAGGCAATCTCTTCATGAAGCTGTGTATATATTGTTAGGGTTGCTATTTTCCTATCTCTAGTTAGAATTTTATGCTTACATTTACATCCAGCACAAAGTGATGCTTTGTTAACCAGAAAATAAAACATTGATTAGGTTTGACAAGAGATTTTTTTTAAATGCATTTCTTTCATGGGTTTAAATCTGTCTTAAAGGTAGTGACAGTTTTATATAATTAGGAGCATCTCCTTGCTGATTCCCTTCCCCAATATTTCTAGAGTATGTCATAGGGACTTTTGATTTAGTCATATATTAAATATCGTCTTACTCCCTAAATTCAAGAATTGGATTTTCCATGAGAATGAACATTTTGTGAATCTCTCAGATTCATAAACTTTGTGCATGCATTTTAAAGGAAGCTCATTCACCCCTTTAAAATTATTGCCAAATCATTCATTTTCCCCTTTCATGGATATAAAAAGGGGAAAATGTGCAAACTCAGAATATAAAGTATAACAGCTTGCCCTGGGGATTGCTAGGAGGTGTTGATTGGGAAAAAAAAAAAAAAATCCTGGGAGAAGACATCTTTCCTTCCTGAAGTGGAAAGTATATGCAATGAATTAAGTACTGTCGCATTGTCTTTTCCCATGGCTTTTTATTTTTAAGATTAGTTATAATAGTGTATTATGGATGCTGAATTTTTTTTCCTTCTTTAGATTCTTTTGAAATTTCTTGTTATATGTCTGTCACTAATAAAAATCTCCAACCATAAGTTATATAACAAAGAATTTACTTTTATTGTTGTCTGAGTCGGTGATTCTCAACTTATTTTACTCCATTCATCTCTTTGACCATTACTAGATCATCATCCCCCTCCTTTCCGAAACTTGAAAAATATGTATACATTTGTTTAGATTTAGGTTATTTTTTAACATGCTTTTATAAATTACACAACAAAAAATATAGAAAATTTTGATAAATGCCAGTACTTTCTAGAATCTCATGTTCTTTAGAAGCATAAACTACAACAAGACTCGAGCTGAACCTAAGTGACTTAAACTATGTCCGACAATCAGACAGAGAACATAACAAAAGTGTAAAAGACTCTTTTATTGAAATGCAGTAATTTAACAAAAGGCAATACTTGTGCTTACAAAACCAACCAGCATTTATGGCGTACCTCAAAAGTGATTAATTGAAATTAAACTAAGTTAGCCAAAAGCTATACAGAATGGGTAACACAAAAGTTGGCTCAAACCTAGCTAACGTGACAAGTTTAATAGCAAGAAAAACGCAGTGTCACTGATAGACTGTTATCAAAGAGCTTCAACTAGTAAGGTGGCCTTCAATAGGCAGAACATGCTTTGACTGAACAATCAAAAACCATCCTTTAAGTACTGTCTCTTTCTACCTCATTTGAAAACGACTGAACTAAAATTAGAATTCTGGCGGGAAAACGGAAAAGAAGAATGACAGTAAATCTGTTAGAATTTAAGTACTTTCAGTGAAGGTCTTAAACCCGAAATGTCATACCCGAAATAATCTCAGGCATAGCACTGGTGTTCCAAAATGTCATGCCCGAGTATTACTCGGGGTAAAAAAAAATTTTTTTTTGAGTGCATCGTATTCTTATACCCAAATACAGGGTGCGTCATAAATTCGTGCAAAGTTCAAAAATTCATAATAAAAGAAGGAATGCACGGAAAAATTTTCTGTTTGCGCCAATATGGTCAGAAAGACATTGGATTTTTTCCATGTAAAAAAAAAAATGTTTCCAAAAGTAACCGACAGAGGGCGCTCACGCGTCATACTGAGATGTTTTATGCAAATCACGCAAACAGAAACAGACAATCAAACAGATCACAATAACAAGACACTATGCATTTACTATTTTATAGTAACATGTTCAACATTACCACCACCACCACAAGATAATAGGCAAGTGAGGCGCATCACTACGCCCATTACAGCGGAGTGTAGCATGTCGGCAGCGACGGTTAGTCGAATGGCATTTTTCAGTTCCACCAGTGTGGTTGGGGAGCCCCGGTACACACGAGAATTTAAGCATCCCCACAACCAAAAATCTGCCGGGGTCAAGTCTGGTGATCTTGAGGGCCACTGAATCTTACAACTGCGACTTATCACTCGGTCTTCAGTGAAAGATTCCAACAGGAACGTCTTCATGTCGCGTGAAATGTGGGGTGGGGCACCATCCTGCATGAAGGTGACAACAGGTAATGCATGTCTTTCCTGCAATGCAGGTACAACGTGGTCACGCAACAACGTAAGATACCGTGCTGCAGTGACTGTACAGGTTTTCACGCCGGATACAGGACAGGGTTCTTCAAAAAAGTAAGGGCCCAGAATAAAAGACGCTGTGAAACCACACCAAACAGTCACACGAGGAGAATGCAGTGGCTGGCTCTGGTACTCACGAGGGTTTGACGTTGCCCAAATACGACTGTTTTGCGTATTGACGTCACCAAGCAGTGAAAAGTGGGCTTCATCCGTCCACATGACGTTCAGCAACCATTGTGGGTTACGTTCCATTTGTGCCAGCGCCAATGTAGTAAACTTTTTTGTCTTGCATCTGTATCTGCCGGTAATAACTGGTGAAGTCGCTGGATTTTGTACAGATACAAATCCAACATTCCGTGCAGAATACGTCAAATCGATGCTTCCGGAATCCCCGTTCTTCTCTCAGCTTCACGAGCACTACTACTTTCCGTTGATGTCTCGGCTGCCATATCTTTGATCACACTTTGTACCACATGGACACGGGCCGCTCTCAAGGGTTGTCTGTCACTTCGTTGACGATCCTCCAAACTCCCCGTTTCCTCAAAACGTCGTACTAAATTCCGTATCCCATTCAATGAAATAGGGCTTTTTTCCGCCTTCAGTCCTTTCTCCATGCGAAACTTTCGCAATGTAACAGTTGTGGATTCACCATTTTTGTAGAACAATTTAACCACCAACGCCCGATCTGGTAAAGAAAGCATGCTGCCGACTTCGAATGACGGATCTGTTTCCAGCCAAGTGTTTTATTGATAGCCTGATTTGCATAAAACATCTCAGTATGACGTGTGAGCGCCCTCTGTCGGTTACTTTTGGAAACATTTTTTTTTTTTACATGGAAAAAAATCTAATGTCTTTCTGACCATATTGGTGCAAACAGAAAATTTTTCTGTGCATTCCTTCTTTTATTACGAATTTTTTAACTTTGCACGAATTTATGACACACCCTGTATATATAGTGAGAAGTTTATTTGGACTTCAGTTCAATAGATGGCAGCACTTTACTGAAGGTTTCAAAGGATAGACGTTTATGTTCAAAGTGGGCAGCATTTTTTAAAAAAAATTTTTGATTGCGCGATAAACATTTGATTTTTGCAATAAAAAAGATTGACAATTTATGTACTAAATCATCAAAATAACTTGACAGTTAAGTGGTTAATGATCTTGTTAAGATCTTAAATTGTAACTAACCATGAGCCCACTTCTTACAACAACATAGAACTTGCACTATCTTAACTTAATCTTCATCTCTATGACAACGAGCTAGATTGTATCTTTAAACAGTTTTCTTTGATTTACAATAAGTCAGCTGTTAATCTTCCTCTACTCATCTAGAAGGAAAAAGATTTTGGCAGAAAAATTCAACCCGTATTACATTACTTCAGCTTTTCTGAATCTTTTTAAACATTTCATCTAGAATCTTTTCATATAATTTTATTTGAATCTTTGCGTATAATTTTATTTAATTCTTACCACTATGCAAATATTTAATTTCCTTTAAAGCATATTTAAGGGAAATTTTACTGTATACAGCATGAAAACATTAGATACATTACATTAAACATTTATAATACATTACATTCAACTTGAACTGTACATCAAGGCACATAAGTTGTTTATTCCTGTTTCTAGACTAACTTAAAATCAACGTGAATAACTGCATATTTAAAATCAGAGCTTCTTACTACTGAAGAGTAACTGAAATGACCTCAATGAGGCAAAATTAAAAACAAAAATAGCAACTCTTGTACTTTTTGACATAAAATAGAAACTAAATTTGCGAAGAAAAAATATATTTTCACTTCAGAACTCCTTCATATGTTTGCTAAGAAAATCTCCCCAGGAGGAGTAGAGGTTTGCTTGCCACACTCTTCATTCATCTCTGAGGATGTGTTTCATTGTCCGGTTGAACTTTTCTCTTCTGGATGGTCTTTCCTAGAATTTTGCAACCTTTTCCCATCCCTGAAGGTTCTCTGTTCTGCTGCTCATTTTGTCAGTCTTGAAGTTTCCACTGGACCTTTCAGCAGAAACTCAGGTGAACTGGGTCTCTGGAATTTCGCAGCTTCCTTTATTGGTTGAAATTTTCTCTGCTAGCTGCTTCTTGCATAGGACCTTTGGTGTGAGCCTCCCAATGTACTAGGGAACAAGCATTTTGATTTTCTCCCACACTCTTGAGCATGCACTAGTTGTCCTTTGGACATTTTCATGAACTCGTATGTCTTTTCCTTTTGACTGCTTTCTTTATGTTTCTTCAAGAGTGGTTTACTTCTTATTCTCTAATAATTATATTAATAATTTTAATACTAATAAATTTTAATAAACTTGACTGAAATTAATATATTTATTTTTAAACTTTGGTACTGTCCAGCCAAACAGAAAGTTCACAGTTGATAAGAACCGAATCCACACTCAGTGTGCTAATGCCGAAAAAACAGTTTTTATATCATTTTCTATGCCGATATTCAAAATTATTTCATTTTTCATGTTTACGTAATTTTCATGATAATTCAAGTATTTAAATGCAAAAAAATAATCTTTTAATTATTTATGCATTAAATTTTTAATCACTTCCCTAATTGAAGTGTCTGAAGAATTTTACAATTCATTACTGATATTGTTCAGCTTAATGATTGAAAATTATATTTCTAATAACATAAAATTATAATTTATTATATTTTCATAAAACTTGCAC
>KK117210.1:251664-275029 GCA_000611955.2 Stegodyphus mimosarum
AGCAATGCCACTATTAGACGATGTTGGCAGGAATGGGTGAACCATGGCCGCACGCAGCGTTAAAAGGAAGTGGTAGGCCTAGAGAAACGACAGAACGTAAAGACCGAGCAATCATCAGAGCGGCACTCACAGCCCCAGATGCATCATTATCATCGATTGTGTATGCAACTAGTTCTTCAGTGACCACAAGGACCATTCATAGATGGCTTACAGAAAGGGGGCTGTGGTCACGGCGCCCCTTGCGCCAACTACCATTGACCTCTGAACAACGTCAAGCCCATTTGCAGTGGTGTCGGGCTCATTCACACTGGAATGTCACTGACTGGAGTAAAATAGTCTTCAGTGATGAGTCCCCCTTTGAACTGAGCCCCGATGACCAGTGAAGGCGAGTCTGGAGACATCCCGGACAGCGGTGTGATACCAACATGACTGTCTTCTAGCAGACAGGCCAACAGCCAGGAGTGATGATCTGGGGTGCCATTTCATTTCATAGTAGGATCCCTTTGGTTGTCATCTGTCGCAACCTTACAACACAGTGGTACGTAGGCTAAATTCTAAGGCCCGTTGTGTTGCCCTTCATGTCACGCTACCCTGGGGTTACATTTCTGCAAGATAATGCCCACCCCCACACTGCACATGTTTCTACTGCTTGCCTTAGTGCCTGACGAACATTACCTTGGCCAGCAAGGTCTCCGGATCTCTCTCCTATTGAGCATGTTTGGAGCATTATGGGCAGGGCCCTCCAACCAGCTCGAGATGCTGACAATCTAACACGCCATTTGGTTAGAATTTGGCACGATATCCCTCAGGAGGACAGCTGCAACCTCTATCAATCAATGCCAAGCCGAATAATTGCTTGCATAAGGGTCAGAGGTGGACAAACGCGTTACTGACTTTTTATGTGAAGCTCTCTCACTTCAATAAATCATCCAATTTTTCTCAAACTGTAAACATTTATTTTCCTGTACATGTACATCACTTTCACCGATTTTTGTCCAATTCAGATAACTCCTTCTTGGTGCGTTGTTTTTTTTTTTTTTTTTTTTTTTTAAAAGTGTAAAACAACCTAAAATTAGCCAATCATAGCTTAGCTGTACTTCTGCATCATACTTAGTATAAATGCGTTCTTTGCAAACAGTTGTGTCACTTATTCCTTTCCCTAATTTTTGCCATGCCAACACCCCACTGCTTTACCTTGCTTAAATGCTTATGTCTTATTTTTAAAACCACTGTATATAAAAATTATCGTATTTCATTATGATTGGATAAATGTCTATTAAAATGGTTTATATGCATGAAAATAAAGATTGGGACTTCTTCAAAATTAATTTTTGTCAGCATCATCTTTTCATCTTTCCAGTCAACCACATAAGACTGCAAGCTGTTAAAATATCCGATTCCTCCTACGCATTAAAGTATGACATATATCCATTTATCTGCCTCTCTCTCTTTCTCTCTCTCTCTATATATATCCGTTTAATTTTGTGTTTTATGAAGAATTTGATGATGAAACTACTGCATAAAGATGTAGTTGCAGTCATGGCTGGTTGAACACTTTTATATTATTTGCAAAATATTCCTGTATTAAAACTATACTGTTCAGTGGCACAACACCTGCTCATTTTTTAACAATTGCATGCATACTCTTCACATATTTATAATAATGTATTTGGAGTAAGGTAAGAATGAAAAAATTTTATATACATATTCAGTGAAAGCTTGGAAAATGCCACATTCTGGATATGTGAAAATTCCGGATAGTTGAGCATATAAAAAACAGAACTCCTGCTAGAAAAACCAAGTGAATGAGAACAATTTCTGCTCAAAAATTATAAAAACTATCTTTTTTGTTACCAGCTTGAGTAATAAAAGTCTACATTTAAAGTTATATAAGATATTAAAAAGAAAAAAACACATTTCGAAAATAAAAGCGATGTATTTCGTAAGGCCTTAAACATAAAAGTAAACCATCTGACCTGACTATAAAATCCTGCAAGTTTAAACAGACATGTTCTTTCTTTCATTAGTTAGATAATAAAAAGAGAAAATTATGGATATAACATATTAAAAAACAAAAATTGCTTATCATAATTTTTCTTTTTACATTGTCACTGTTTATTGGTTTACAAAGTCATGTATGGTGGCTTTTTTTCTATACCTAGGCCCTGTAACTTTGACAATACTTCACTACTAGTCAGAAATATTAATTAGTTTTGAAAAAATTGAGGATAATATCTTTCTTAGCTTATATCTTTCTTTGCAAAAATTAAACTGGCTTATAAAAAATGAATTGAATTTGCACTAAACCAAAACGAACTCCTGATGGTCGTGTTGTTATGTCATGCTTATCCATTATTAAAAGATAATTCATACCATTTGGGGACAATATGTATGTCTGTCTTAATGCCCCTTTACAAGAATAACTTTTTTTTACAAATGATTTATGCTGATAATTTTCATCATATGTATATCATTTCAAAGCCATTTATGGTTTTTCAAGGCACTGATCAATTAATTGGTGTGTGTGTGTGGGGGGGGGGAATTGGGTCATTCCCATTTGAAAATTTTGAAATTTTTTCTATGTAATCATAATTGTGAGAGTTTTATTGTTTAAGTCGTCATCACGATCTTGAACTCATACCATCAAATAACAATATCTGAAATTTCATTTTCATTGGTTGAGTGGATAATCCATTAGGGGTTCATAGATTGGGGAAGCGTTATTTTTTTTAAGACCACCTTATGTATATACATAAAATGTACACATATATACAAATTCATTCATACATATGTACATATATATATATAATCTCATCGAGTGTTCCCATAAGTCTGAAAATATTTTTAAAACTCATACAGATTGAAGGAATTGGTAGAACTGAATGCAGGTTACAAAAAAGTTATTCTTCTCAAGGCAATTTGCTGAGGGGCTAAAGAAAAGAAAGGCAGTTGAAATTTTTATTCATAAAGGGTGCTGCGCAAACACAATAATAAAAATATCCGAACCACAGTCCTATAAATTGTAGAGTTGCGATTAACAGCTCATTTTTTGATTTTTCCTCCTACTTGTTCATAGATAAAGTTTTAATTGTGAATTTGACATTGGTGGATAAATCATTATTGGTAAAGTTGTTTTACCTCATTTATGATTCACTGACTGAGGTTTTATGAAAGTTTCAGACATAGAAGAAATGGGAAGAAGGTTCAGGTCCAGTAACTTTTCCCAGACTGGCTTCCTTGTTATGATGTTAAAAAAAAAAACAGAAAGTTTGTGTAATTGCCCTTGTTGTGGTGAAGTTTAGATGTCCACATTTCTGATGTGGCTTTGCAGATGGACACTGTAAGGGAACTGGACAGGTGAGGCTCATTTTTCATTCCATGGAAGAGTAAACACCCATAAACATATAATCTGAGCAGTACTGAGGCCTGTACATTCCTGTATTAAGGAGGTCCTACATTCACCACGTTTAACTGTTTGGTGTGATTTTACTGTGTTCATTACTCTGAGTCATTTTTCCTTTGAGGAGTGCTGAGCAAAAACTGGCAGGAAGACTTGCTCAATTACTGGAAAACACGACTTGCAGTTATTATAGGAGAAAACAATATCTTTCTTACTGAAACATAATGTCCTTGACACAGTGACATTCATGGAAGTCTGGGCACCTTGTCATATCACAATGGAAATGAAGGCAAGAAGGACCTTTACTGAAGTGTGATTAATTAGCCATCATTGTAGAAATTAGTGACCCTATCACTTATTGTAAACACCAGTTGATTTATGGCTTTATGTCAAGTCAAGAGTATACTGCAATAGCCCAGCTTTTTTGCTGCAGTTAAAGGATGCCATTTGCCACAAAATCTGCATCTATTCGGAAATGGTATGAGCTGCAGTTAACAATGTTGCAACTTGCATGCAAACTGTATTTTCTGGTGATGGCAGACACACAGAATAAGAGTGGTATGCTTGTAAACAGTGTCTGCTTTCAAACATAGTTTTCCATGGAAATCTGTGATTTGCGTACCACATCCTCTATTGACAGAAAATTTAACTACTTTATTTACCCCTCCCCCCCAAAAAGTGCCTTTTATGAGAACAACTCCCCCTCCCTTTAACAAAGCCTTTTCATGAGAATAACTTTGTGCACAACCCATGGTCATTTCTACCAGTTCCTTCAATCTTTCTGAATTTTTCAAATATTTAGAGACTTGTGGGACACCTGGATATGAATGTATGAATGTGAAATCATCGATGCTTTTGATTTAATTAAATGTAATATTTATTATTAACATCAATATTATTATTGCTGCTACTGTTGTTATTATTTTTATTATTGTGTTATTATTCTTGTACTTATTTAGCACAAAAGAAACAATTATTTAGAAGGGAAAAAAATATTCTTCTGGTTGTAAACCATTGCTGCCTTTGGTACAAATTCAAAATATGGAACTTTTAAACTAACAGCTGTATACATTTCACATTTGTAAAATGCAAAAACTGCTTTTGAAAGGAAGAGATTTTATATTTTTTTATTATAATAAAGTTTTTTTTTTAAATATTTTTGTTTGATTACATTGTTACAGATTCTTTTCTCTCCTCCCCAGGTCTTGATCCTAATAACTATGCTACAAGTCAAAAATATAATTATGTTCGTTTCATTGGATGTCTTGGGAACATAATGTTCAGTCATTCAGGTGCACCATTATCACCTACTCAGGTCATTTTGGAAAATCAGTTACATCATAAATATGTCGATCTCTGTGAAAAGAAAAATCCTTGTTTATATAATGGACGCTGCATTAATCATTATACCCACACATCATGTGACTGTTTTGGAACGGGTCATGAAGATAAAATATGTTTCAGTGCTGGTAAGTTTATAAATTATATGAATTTTAACTTTTTTTTTTAGTAGTACCTTTGGAAATTCCTTCTAAACTCATGTTCTTATATTTTTTATTTAACGTATTTGTAGTGGTTTAACTTAAAAAAAACTTTAATTATAGTTCATATGTGTTGTATTATCAATTGGACATTGTTGCAAAGTTCTTATAGCTTATGCTTATTGTTGTTTGGTTTTTAGTGTTGTTCAGAGTTAATATGCAGTAAAAAATGTTGCCTACCAAAGGAATATACTTGATTAAGTGAAATGAAAGATTTTAATGGGTGCTTTTTTTTAGTTTTACAAAGCAGATAAACTGGACATGTTAGCCTATTATGTGTGATAAAAAAAACATAAGATAGATAATGGTGATCAACTTGACTGATATAAACTACTGCATTATGTCCATAGAGACTTCTTGGCAATTCGTTTAAGTCGGCAGGTACTTGGTTGCAATAATTCCATGTGATACTTCATATAAATACTGTCCTGGACACTGCTAGATTCCTATTCCTGATCTAGTCATTCCATGCATCAAATCTCCGTACCATGTTGGAGAGAATCACAGTTAAGCCACATCAGTAACCAGGGTACACAGGCCACGTCAATAACCAGGCAACACCCCCCTCCCAGAGGAAAGGCACATTAGGACAATACTCTTGTCTTCTTGTTCACTTCAGCACTGTGCAACCACAAGGAGGCATGCAAATTTCTCAATGCTTATACATATTTTTATCTTGGATTTACATTATATCAGCTTATTAATTTTACAGTTGATTGAGCATCATTTAATTTATTTGTACAATTGACATAAAGATTTTATGTAAAAATTGTATGTTTATTAATTAAATGTAAGCATTCAAATTTAATAGTAATGTACTAATGGTTCTATTAAAAGCTTCTACCAAGTTTGTGAAAAAATTAATTTTAGAGTAGATAAAATATATTTTAGTTTCTTATCATAAAAAATTATTGTTGTTTTGTATTAATAATATTCAGTTATTGATAAGTAATAAAATTGATAAATAAGTCTTAAACATATTGTAAGCATAAGATATATTTTTTTCTGTTTTAATAATTTTTAAAAATTAAAGGTTGTAATCTGTAGATTATTAAAGGTCAAATAAGATTCTTAATTGACTTTTATTCAAAGTTTATTCTTCTTATGTATGATGCCAAGCTGAAGTTTTAATTTTTACTATCATAAACATGGGGGAGGGAGAAAAAACATTCAACCAGCATAAAATTTTTTAATTTTATGTTTATTCCCAGTCAAAAAGATTTCTTTTATTTATTACTATAACATGGCTGCCAACTCTTCCAGTTTTTCATCATATCTCTTGGTTGATCACTGAAAATTGAATTAATAAAATTAAGGCCTTTCAAATTTCATTTCCCAATCCCTAGTGTTTTTAAATATAACTTTTTGTATTATCTGAGTTATCTTTATCTTCTGTAGATATTGTGGTATTTTTAGGAAGATTCAACTAATGGTTAATCAGGTTATATTTCTGTTTGGTTTTGTTTTGCATCAATAAATGGTGCCTTACTAAGTTTTATTCGCACAATGGTATGTACATTAATTATTAATTTTGTTTTCATTATGCTTAAAAGTGCTTTGATAAGCAAAAGCTTTCTTAGCCTACTCATGATTTTCTCAATAAAATTGTAACTGCAAAATGAAATCAGTCAAAGAACATAAAATATTATATCCAAGTAAACATTAATATGTTTTACATCAGAATAATATAAATAATTCAGTAATTTGAACTATTCATTTATAAAATCAATTTTAAACTGGCATTGCCACCAACACAAAAACCTTCCAGTATCTTCTGATTTTTGTATGAGAATCTTCTAGTTATAATTTGATTGTGACAATTATTCTAAATTTACTTTGGTGATTATGTAACATGTGATCTACCACTTTTAGTTATTTTTTAGATCCATTTTAATCATTTCCCTGGGTATTGGGTTTAATGTGTCAAATTGATGAATTCAAAACATGCTTTTTTATCATCAAAGAGATATCACAACTTTATTACTCATAATTCAGCGGGAGGTAATACCTAGCTTAGTTATCATGAGCAATGAATGACTGTGAGCTTTTGGATATTAAAGCTAAACAACATGCAGAGTCCTGTACGATAAATGCTTCTACGTAATTTCGCAAAACCATGGTGGAAATCTATTAATAAAACTGCTATTTTTTTGCCATGCTGCACAACATTCATAATGTATGGCCGAGCAACTTGTAAAAAATGTCTCTTTTGCCTGGTTTTGCTGTTTAAAATTGAAAGGGATATAAATTCAGTGGATAGAAACTTTTAAGGGGTTATTGAATTAATTATTGGAATGATTTTCATTTATTTATTCATAATTATTTTGATTTATTTTCATATTATAAAATAGCATTTTAATGGTGCTGTGTAAGAAATATATCATATAGTACATGATCACCTTTGCTTTTTTTTTTGTGTGTGTGTGTGTGTGGAACCAATTAGTTTAAATTAAGTCATCTTAATTCTAATTTGAATCATGGGTATAATTTGAATAACTAGAAAAAATCTTAGGAATAAGAAATTTTTTAAAAAAGTGTGAGAGGCTTATAATTTTGTTTTCATTAGGTTGTATTACATAATGAAATAGATAGTGTCTGTTTTGCTGTAAAGTTAAATTTAGGAGCTAGGAAATTTTAGTAGCCATTAAAAATACTTCAGCAAAATTTTGGCTCTAATAATGAGGCAGTTTTCGTAATTTTTTATACTTTACATAAGTTGAACAGAATCGCATAAATATAATTGCTGAGTTACTATTCTTTTTATATCTTTAGTCTTCTGATATTTAGGTAACATATTTAAATATAATGTGTGGCTGTTCATTTAGTATGAAATTGGAATTGTGATATTGTCTTATTACAGCGACCATGGCCAAGGGTAAAAGTATATGTAATTCAGATTGATGTAATCACCAAAACTTGGAAGGGGAGATCTGCAAAATTATTATTATTATTTTTTTAATGATCATATCTACCACTTCCATGTTATGACAGGAAGCATTTGGTAAAATTTTGTAACAGGATGTTAGTGATAGTATCATCATTCAGCTTTCTATGTTAACTTATAGAAATGCATTCTTGAATCTCTCCCCATTGTATTTAAAAGTTTCTACCTTATAATATTGGAATGGTCTAAAGTACTGATTTTCAAAAAGGAGAGCACGCCCCCCTCAAGGGATGTCCTTTTAGATCCTTTTAGATGTCCCCCCCAAGGGAGACATCTAAAAGGGAGCACAGACCATGATGACTTCTAAAAGTGGATGCAGGTCAGATGAGCAGTACTTTGCCACTTGTACCTACTGCACCACCCTGCCACTCTACACTCGTGTCTTACTAGGGCCATAAAATGTGTATGTTAAGAACGGAAGCTTTGCCAAAGCAGGAGTGGTTGCATCATATCGCAAAGGGGAAAATATACTCCCAAGTTTACTTTACAGGGCTCATCCAGCCTTAATACTTTTTTGTGCATGTGAACCGGTGAATAGCTGTCGAAGCAGATTCTCCTTGTTATCGACCATTTGTGCATGTGTGAAATAGTAGTCAAGTGGTGTCGAAAGTCACGTTTGTCAAGAATTCAAGTTCTGTTATGCCGTTCTGTGTGAGTTCTAGGTATACAAGTTATGTGTACGTTTAATGCGAAAATAAATTGTCAACTTGTTAGGTTATTATTTGTTCCCCTTTTCGTAAGTTGCCCCCCCCCCAAAAAAAAAAACGCAAATACAGTGATGATTATGTTAAATATGGAAAAAAAAAAAAAAAAAAAAGCCGCATTGTCTTATTTGTTACAAAATATTGAACAATGATGCTAATGAAACCTTTTTTTCTGAAATAACATTTGCCGACAAAATGTAGCGCGTTGAATAAGACAAGCTGAAGGAGTTTTTTTGCTGCAAAATGGGCAAATTTGAAACATCTAAAATTCGATAATATTGGATCCTTCGCTCATTTATCAGAAAAGCACTTGAATCTTTATTATTTGTTATCATAAAACACTGTTATTTCATATGGAAGTATGCCGGCTCTCAAAAGGAAATATGTTAGCAAGATTATTTGAACTTTGAGATAAAGTGATTTAATTTTTGGAAATTCAAAATCAAACTGAATTGTATGTGGAATTTTAAAATCCAAGTGTTTAAGTTGTGTTGGCTTATCTACCAGATAGTTTCGATCCATTGAACTCATTGAACTTGAAATTAAAAGGTGGAGATTTGAACGTAATTTATCATTGGGATGCTATCACAGTATATATTGATAAGTTGCAAATCTGGGAATGTAAAATTTAGCCTGCACGTATTCCTGCTTTCCCAAGTTATTTGGAATCCTGAAAGAAGGGCACTCTTAAGCAGGTTTTTACGGAATAAAATATCAAATCATGTGCTGCACCTCATTGATGAATTCAAACGTAACTTTTATCACTAGAAACACTACAAGAGCAAGCTTTGGAATATTAAAAATGATTCCGCAGTTAAATATGACTTTGAGAAGATGGTTAAGCCATTATATTGGGTAAAATATATACCTCAAAGTTTATCTTAGTATAGCAAAGCTAGCACTATAACTGTATCTACTCGAGCATTTATTTGCACGAAAAGCATTTTCAGCAATTGTATCAATAATAAATGTAGAAGCAAACTCAATATTGCTAGTGATTCACATTGTGCACTTACTTCTATTCAACCAAGAATTGAATATCTTGTCAAAAATGTGCAAGCACATTCATCTCATTAATTTATCTAGTTTTTTTACGCCTTTACCATATGTGGCTGAAACGGTATATTTCTGTAATACTAAGTTTTTTTGTTTTACCTACCCTTATAAATAGGCAGTATTATTAATAGGGAAGGGAGCCATGGATAGTTTCATTTTTGGCAGTAGGGAGGTGTGACACAAAACAACTTTGCAAACTCATGGTGTAAGGACTTTATCAGAGTGTCAATAAAAGTTATCTGTATTTATAGTTAAATGGCTTTTATTAATAGAAAATATTAATGCCTCTCTTGCAGTAAACTAATTCAACAAAGCTTTATTTTGTGTTTTCATTGTGTGTACAGAATTTTTTTAATATTTTTTCTTTGTATGTTTTATTTTTAGATCCAGTAACTGTTACTTTCCGGGGATATTCTTATATAACTTACCGTGTTTATGATTGGAGAGATCGTGTTCACTCAGAAGTTACAAGAATTAGTTTTAGTTTTCGAGTATGTTTCAAGCTTTTTATTATCTTATAATTTTTAAGTTCATGTCAGATATTTTCAATAGGCAAGTCATTACACATAATACATGAATATTTTTCAATACTTGCTGATTATTTGCACCCCCAACTTCAACTGTAAGTGCAATATATAGTAGATCTGTTATGAGTTAAATGTATTTTCGAGTATATGTGTGGCAACAGCCAACCCATGCGTACATGTAACACACATGTTTGATCTTTTATGGATTTACACACTTCATATTTAATTATCATTCCTCTGAACAATATTCATCAGCTATAAAAATGTAAATATAATCCACATATTTTTTTTTCTTCATAAAACTTTTAGTTTCTTATAAAATGTTTCTTTTTATTATAAGTCAATTAGTATACTAACGAGTTGAGTAACTTTTCACAGGGGTGCAGGTAATAAGAAAAGTACCATTTTTCTAATACATGAGAATATCAGTTAACATATTTTATTCTAACATTCAAATAAGTAAATATTTGATGTAAAATTTTAGCTCATTATTGTTTTTAAATTCTAGAGATAATTTTTATTATATTGTAATTTATGAAATTTAGGTTTACTGTTTTTATTGCATTCCAGACTTTCTTCCAAGATTCTGTTCTTTTATATGCCCCAGGAGAACATGCTAATAGAAATTATGTTGCAATGAGTTTATATGGAGGTCAACTGCACTTCGAAATTAACTTTGGAGATGGGCCTCTAAACTGTACAATAGGATATTCGTTAAATGATAAAGCGTAAGTATGATGGCTTTGCTTGTGTGTATTCAAATTTGAGAACAAATTCTATGTGTTTTATGTGAAATTTTAGTCCTTTAAATCTTCAACAGTTTTTTAATACTAGTTTAGGATAAAATGAGAACTGTGAAAATAATAGGTTCTCCATTGAAATTAAAGAAAGAGTTGAGCTTTGCAGTAATAATTGGTACTTCAATTTCTAACTTCATTATAGCTAATTAAACGACTACTGAAAATGTGCATTTTTATTTCAGCTGCTATTTAAATATACTTGATAATGGCAGCTACAGAAAATGTGTGTTGTGATCAGGACAATCAGGCATTACTTTGTTGGGGAAACTGAGAACTTTTATCAGCTGTATCCAGGAAAAATCATAATGAATAGAAGAAATTGCTGGTCTAAATTTATAAAAACAGTTATTTTATTTGTAACTAACTTTAAATATCAAAAGCCTACATTTGTAATTATATAAGATTTTGGAAAAAAATTCATTTCAAACGTAAAAGTCAATGTATTTTGTAGGCCTTAAATGTGAAAGTAAAACATTTGATTATGAAATCCTGCCAAACATGAAGGTTGGCAAAAATGTCTCAAATAGTTTTGTGCCAGCCATTCCAGCAGAAATTTAATGGAACAAATCCTTCTTTACATAAGTAGATACAAATATAGGATATTACATATAAAAATTTAATCTCTTATATTTTTCGCATTGCATCATTACTGTTTATCTGTTTTCAAACAAATCACACATTGTTCCTTTTTTTGATGCCAAGATCTTGTGACTTCGAAAATATCCTACTGCTCTATAAAAGGCAGCACCCAAAAATTAATACCTTTTTCAAAATGTGGCAAAAAAACAGAGCTTATTTCCTCCTTTACCATTCTCTGGAATGGAACCCTGATTCCTCATTGGCCATTGTGACCATGGTAGGCATGTAACCTATTATCGACAGTTGATAAGAATGGTACATTGTTGGGATGAGCCCATGCAATCAGCCCAAAGTTATACCACACCATAAAAAAAAGTGTTAAAAGTTATCATCAGACAATATTGACACAAGGTCTGATTGGTTTTGGTCTAATAAAAGTGCTCATACCTAGAGAATCAGAACTCTGCTGTTTGTATTAGCTTTAAAACAGCCACAGTTACCACAGTAAGGTATAATGGAAGGAACCATAACTGATTTAATGAACCATTTGCAGTATTGCCTTAATGTAGCATGTACTTGACATGTGTGACTTAATTTTTTAAATGACTACTGGCAGGATCATCCAGTTACCCTTTTTCTACATTCATAGGACGTCCAAGCTGTACACAACTCGAATCTGCCAGTGATAGCGCGCAGCTTGGAAATACAGTGGGAGCCACTGTTCTAAATTGGCTTATCAAAAATCATTTGGATTTACATAAAACCAAGGTGAAATTCTTATGATTGTGTTGTGACATCATGCTTATCCATTTGTGGCACCATTAATATTACCAATTTTTTAACTATCCATATTCACTTTCATCATAATGATTCAGTTTCTTCAGTCATTAGTATTTTAACATTCATTATAACAATATTCTGTGTTACAATTTTTGCTTTTTTTATATTTACTCACAAAAGCAGAATTTTTATTACATTTTTCTATGCTAATATTCAAAATGATTTCATAATGATTTATATTCATAGTTATCTCATTTTCAGAATAATTCCAAAATTCTTAAAAAATAGGTCAGAATTTTTAAACTATAATTTGAATTTCTTATTATTATAGTAATTTTTAATAACCTTTCCTAAATAAAATGCTTGAAAAATTCTTTAAATTCATTATTTAATTCATCCAAACAATTATTTAGCAATAAATTTGTAACACCATAAAATTTTAATTTACAAAATTATAACTTAACTAAATAATAAACTAATAATAAAAATAAAAACTAATAAAAATAAACTAACAATAGCTCTTAATTCTTCATTCTAATTTGAATATAACATTTTTGTAATTTTTGTTATATTTCTGTTTTAAAAATAGTTACTGCTTATAATGACTTATTTTTAGAATGGAAGGGGAAGTACATAAATTAAAATGAATTTTGATGCTTTTGCTAATTTAAGTTGAAATGTTTTTATTTACGTTTTTTTATTTTGCATGTATATAAAATTTTATTTGAAAATTTAACACAGAATATATTATATTTTTTATTCTGTTGACAGCTACCATTTCTGTACTTGTTATTTTTACTTGGAAGGCTGTTAAGAAGGATTCAAGTATAATGGATTTCTAAATTTTTGCAGTGTTAACAGAAGATACCCAATAATAAATTTCATGAATTATGCTGAGGGCTGCAATATTTTACAGGGTGGGCTGTGGGATGGCCTTCCTTCCTCTTGTAAATAAAATTACTGAACATGATAGCTCCTACAACTTTGTATCTAACTGTTGAACAGGCTAACTGCTTATGGTTTTCATATTCTTCTCTGTGTGTAAAGTGAGTAGAAACCACGTTTCCTGAGAAAATCCTTTATTATGGCATCCATCCTAAGACATCTCTTAGCACTTTGCTTTAATAAATGCCTCTCCAAATTCTATGCAAGAAATTGTAAGATATAATTATGATGTTTCATCTATGCTTTTTATTTATTTATTTTTTGTATGATGTATCTAATTCATAAAATGAGGTATATTAGTTTTAATTTGTTACTATTTTATATTGCACTTAAAAATAATCTGTTTTACATGTTGTCAATATGATTTTTGCATTGAATGAAACAATTCTCTGTGTATACAACTATTTTTATTTCTCATTTCACTTATGATGTGCAGCTGGCATACATTGACGATGCTTCATCATGGTAAAGATGTGAGCTTACAGCTAGATTCTCGATGGCATGTCAAACTTGAAGCAATAGGGCCTCATCATCATTTGCATTTAGATCCTGAGCTGTACATAGGAGCAGCACCCAAGAAAGCTCGAGGTGTGTTTGAATTTATATATTTAGTTCTAAATTCTTCCAAATATGGCTTTTTAAAGATATCTTGTTTGAAAATACCTTATCAGTTCTGTGAAGAATTATGTTAGCTTTCATATCCTGAGAGAGAATTGATTGAATGTATGATACATTAAATATGGTGATTTATAGATTTTTGTGTAAACTGGGATTCATTGCATTTTTTATATGAATAAAAAAACTTTTTTTTTAAACTGAGGATTAATTTTAAGAAATAAATATTAAGAATTTAAAATTAATAATTAGTTTTAGATTTAATTATATGAAAGGCCAGGAACTCAAAGAGCAAATTTAATTATTTGAAGTAGTCATTATCTGTTAGTTTCATTTTATGCATTCTTCAAAAAAATCGAACTCAGCATTTCCTAATGATTCAGAGCTACATTTTTTTATAACTACATGATTTTCATTCATATCGAAAATTATAAAAAGTCAGAAAAATGAAAAATGGTATTCCCCCCTCCACCACACACACACACACACAAAAAAAAAAGATCCTCTCGAATAATAAAAAGTTCACATTTTAAATTGTACAGTATACATATATATATAAATTTCCTCTTAAAAAAAGAAAGCTAAGTGAAGAGTTACTGATCTTTGTTTTTTTAGCCAAAAGTATTTTACCCACATTGCATCTGATATGATTTTAATGAATCAGAACTCTGTTTTTCACATGTTAGTGAGCTGATTTTCACTCTTTAGAAATATGAACTATTCTATTATCTTCTGTTTAGAAGTGTAATTACCCTTCAAAAATAAGTAGTGTAGTCAAAAGAACTCATTGCATTATGTAATTGTATACTGGGAAAAATAATTGTATTAATTAAATACTTTTTTCAGTTCAGTATAATTCTTAAGTTTTTTTTTCCCATATATATGAAACACTAGAGGAATAATATTTCTTATGAATGGTGTATTGTTATAAATTTCTTTCGTCGAATTTTTTTTGTCATAGTTTGATATTTCTAATAAAAACCCTGTCACTTTTTTTAATGGTTTAGATACATATTTCTTGCATTTATTTCTTTCATTTGCTTTATAACAAAAAGTAAGCTGAGTTAAATGTTTATAGTATTCATAATTATAGTGCTGTATTTTGCAAAAAATAAATTAATATTTACTTATTCATACTAGGTTCCAAATGAGCAGCATCTGGCCATATTGCTTTCCAGCATGTGTTGAATGTTGATTGTTTAATCCGAGTATATGACAGTCCAACATGCTTAACACAATCTAAGATAGTAAATTCCTTCCAAGCATCCATAAGAGTGAGAGATTGATCATTCTCCATTTATTCTAAAATATACCTGAAGGTTTGCTTGATATACAATGCCTTAAAAGTCAAAATTATTCCTTGATGTAACAGCTCTAATATGGAAGTTGACAACTTCTTCATTTTCGTGTTGTAAATCTTGCAGATGACCAGGTGCCATTATCAGTTATTAGAAGAGCCTGAAAAGGCAATCCCTTTTCACTTAAATAATTTTTGGCATCTGGGACAAACATGTTATGAAACTATTCATTGAAAACTATGGCAGTGACCCATGCTTTCTTATTAGCCATCCAATAAATGGGAAGGTTATTTATGTTTATTCCTTTAAATGAGCATGTGTTTTTGATTTGTTAATAACCAGTGGTTTCATTATATAATCGCCTGAAGCACTGCAACAGAAAAGAATTATGACTTTTTGTTACCTTATGACCACAAGCTGATTTGCAAGCTTTAGCTAAATAGGTTTTTCAGGTATTTTTTCCCAGAACAACCCACACTCGTCAGCATTGAAGATCTGATGTGTAGGAGTTGGCGGCAATGATTTCAGGAAATTTTGCTGGATATTGCTGTGTGCCATCCGAATCAGCAGATTTACTTTCTCCTTTCAATCTTACATTATGTACAGAATACCTTTGTTTAAATCTCTCAAACCAACCATGACTTGCAGGAAAAGATACCTTTTTTTTCATCTGACAAAGTTGATGGTGATTGATTCTTAAATGCTTTATAAATCTTTAAAGCCTTATTTGTAAAAGTATTAGTATCAATTGGAATCTGTTTTTGATTTTAGTCTTCTATCCATATCACCAATGCCTTTTCCATATTTTCCATTGTATCATCTCTTACATATGTAATTGTGCTCTTACTGCTGCAAGTTCCAGCTGCTACACTTTTCTAATAGAGTCTTCAGTTTTTCTAATTGTCCTTATTCATGGAGTAAAATTTAGCAACATCTGTTAATCTTTCTCTATTATGTAGATGATCTCATATTTTAATTTTTGTTTCTAAAGAAATATTTTTTTTTCAAATCTTTTGTATTATAAAACCTTAAATAATTTACATAAATTATAAAAAGCCACAAAAAATATAAATGTTGAAAACTTACTGGTAAACATTCAAATATGTAGATAAAAATGGTGTAAGCTTTCCTGCTAAAATACTGATGCTGCACTAGTTCACATGAACTAAATAGCTTTACTGTTGTGAAATACATATACATACTATGGGGATTCCCCTTTTACAACACGGGGAATCCCCATCCTTGTTGTTGCCACCAGTGTTATCAAAGGAATGAGATTCAAAAATGATTTCAAATCTTCATATTTGTGTATATGCAGCCAAATGTACATTTTTACCAAGTATTTTAAATCCATAAATTTTTAAACTATGTTAAACCGAAATTGTTTAAAATGAGTACTGTGTAGATGGAGAGAATAGGTGTAGTTCATTATTTTTGGTGAAAGAAATTGTTTCATTAAGTCCTTAAAAATTAGCAGAGTTAAGGACATTATAAGTTAGATTTCAATGAAAACCCCAAACTAAAACAGATCCGATTATGACTTAGTATCCCACATTTTAAATGATTCAGAAATGTATACTTTCCGTTAACCTTACTTTTCTCCTCTTTTTACCTTATCCATTGATATGCCATTGCAGGTTTTGTTATCTGCATATTTACAAATTGATGCAAGATTTTACTCAGGGCTGATAGTCAAAACTTTAGTAAAATTGGACCCCTATATAAATACTAAAATTTATTTCTGAGCATTTTTAATGAAGATTTGTAAAGGTCAGGAAGCTTAAAAACAGCATGGAAAATAAAAGCAAGTAAGAAATGGTTACTGTGAATATGAAGGAAAATAGTTCAAATAAGTAAACTAGTAAAATTACAAAATATAAATCACATATAAATTTAAATAACACCAACATGCACGCACGCACACAAAAAAAAATTATATGAAATATTGTTGGAAAAATAAATGCAATAAGGCAAAGTGGGCAAGCTTAAAGAGGTCTCCTAAATATCTGTAAGTTAGATGCATGCATATAAACATTTGTTATGCATTTAAGGTATTCCTCAAAAAATGAGAATGTGTTTTAAATGTAGTGTAAATATGATATTCTGCAAATTAGAAGTTGAGGTCAACTTATGTTAAGAGAATAAGCTGTTCATTCTTGATGCATTCACAGATTTTGCTTTCTAATATATGCACTGTTTGTCTCGGTATAAACATGAGATCTCATAAATGAAGCTGATACTCGTAACTAACTAAAACATGATTCTAGACTTAATAATGAAATTTTTAAAAAAAGGGGGGGGGCGAAGGTTTCTGCTTAGTTCTATTTCTAAAGTAATCTACAGAAAAGCTATACGTAGTAGTAGATATTTAGACTTTTTTTGGTTTCATCATCCCCTCTTTCAGAAAAAATTTGGTCATCCACATCTTTTTTTAGACCACCCTTTATTCAATTGGTGATGGTGTGTTGTAGATGCATATTTCTGTATAAATTTGCTTTATGTTCAAAATATACTTGGAAATATCGAATAAGGCTTAAATTGCTTAAATTTGTATATCCTGAGGTATGCAACGCTGATGCCTTCTGCCAGTCCATATATGCTTTTTCATTTGCTTCAGTAATGCTGAGCTCAGGATTCCTGTTGAAAAGAGTATAATTGCTATTTACTACATCCAGTGTTTGGATTATAGCAAGCAGTTCATGGTTGAAATCTGTGTAAATATGTAAGAAGGTATATCAAATCTTAGTGAAGAAATTTGACTCTGAATGGGGTTTAAATTAAAAATGTCTTTGAACTGGGATTTCCTGTTACTTTTGCATGGTAACGTGGAGAGAAAACTAATGATCTTGTCGAGTCGTTGGGGTAAATGTGTAAAAATGTCTTAACATATGCACATCACTTCCCAGTTTTTCACCTTTCTTGCATTTTTAGTGTGTCAGTTTTCTTTGTTGCATTCAACCAGAATTTTATTCTTCGAGTGGTATAATTTGCTCAAGCCCCCCCCTGATGTTCCATGTTTTACCTTTCACATGGATTTTCTGCTTGCTTTATTTTTGCTTTTTATGTCAGTTTAGTTCTCTAGACCTCCTCTTCTATATTTATTTAATTTAGCAGATTTCCCATAATAAAATATCCTTTAATTTTCCTCTTTCTAATACCTATTCGTTTATCATTTTTTTCCATCATGATAAAGGGCAATTTGGTGTGCCTTTATAATTAAAACCAGTTTTGCTTCGACCAGTACTGTGTATATTTAGTATATCGTCTCATACAAAAGTGAAATGTCCCACTTGCTGTGTTTATACAGGTTATGCATATAATGGGATTCAGTTTTGTGATACTATTTGTGGAGTAATACATAATTATATTTGATATTTTTGATATCTTTCTTAGGTTTGAATTCAAAGGAAAAATTCATAGGATGCTTACGTAATTTTTACTTTAATGACAAAAGTGTCCTGTATGCTTTATCTAGTGGAGACAACACAGCTCGATACTATAGTAGGTTCGCAGCAGAATATGGATGTGATCTTACAAGTGTGATCCCAATGACATTTCCTCTTCCTGAATCAAAACTGGTTTTGACAATGCCTAGTACTATAAAACTGCAGCTGTCTTTAGAATTCAAGACTTTACAAGGAAACTGTGTTTTAGCTTCTGGTGAAATAAAAACAGAGAGTGGAATTGGTGTCTGGGAGGTAAGAAGGTTTATTGCAATACTTTTGAAATAAATAATCACATAAAAGTTTTATGTTGCTTGTCTTACATTTAATAGTTTTTACAGTTTTCTTGATATATCTGTGGTTAAATAAGCTCTAGCTATAATTTTTATAATATTCTTTTTCTGTGGGATACAAAGAGTCATTTTAGCAGGTTTGTACAATCCTTGAAAGTACTTAAAAGTCCTTAGATTTTTTTAAACAATTTTTGGTCCTTAAAAGTCCTAATTTCAACCAAAACCACCAAAAGATTCTTTAATTTATTTATCTGATAAATATTTTTTATTTATTTATTATTTTTTTTTAAGACTGCCATTTCGAATTAACATTTTTAAGGAATATTTTTTGGCGATGCATTGACACATTTGTATTTCATGAGTTAATATTTGAAGTCTTTCCTACTTCTTAATATAAGTGGTGGATACTCAAGTTTTAGGCATGAGTTCCTGCCTCGATTGAAATATAAACATTTCAAAATAATTTTTTGCAAAGAAGAATTCATGAAATATTACATCAAAAACAATTTATCCCTTTTTCGGATATGAGATTTTTTATTATGGGGCAATGATAATATATATTAAAATTATATTTAAGAAAAACATTAAAATAAAATATTTTTATTTTCTTCTGCCATATTTTAAAGTAACATTACTTTCTATATTGATGACTTGGGAATATTTTGATTCTGAAAAATAAACATGATAATAAATGCTGCTAAAGCACAGTTTCCAAAACACATTTTAGAAAAAACAAAAATACTACTGTAATTATATAAAAATTAATTTCATTTGTATTCTTTTATATTTTTTATGATAAGAGATTTTTTTCATGTATTTGTTTCAGAATATTTAAATATATGTCAGTTTTCCTTTGAAAATTTGCTTTACACGTCTTTTTCAGAATTTTTTTTATATAATAAATCTTCTACCTTTTTTATCTTAGAGTTAATAGGAATAATTTTTATTTTGGATTTTAAACCTTGCGTCTTAGAAGGTCTAAAGGCAAGATTTATGTGCCTACAATTTCCAGAAATATGTGATGAAATTAAAAGTGTCTTCATGGTATTAACATCTAATGGATGTGTTTTTTAGGAAATTAGTGATGAATTTCTTAACTTTTGGAGAATTTTTGGTAGAAAAGTGAAAACAAATTATTTGTATTTTCTCCTTTTGATCCCAGAAGTCTTTCTCTTAACATGTTTAGAAACTTTATTTTCTTATCTTTAATATTTCTTTAATTAACAATTAAATATTTTTGGGGGGCTAAAATCTATATGCATAATTATACGTAGTTGAAGTTGGGGGGGGGGGACCAAATTTATTTTAGAAACGTAGAACAAAGACAATTCTTACATAAAAGATAACAATATTGGCAAATATCAGGTTAAATCAACTATAGTCAGGAGAGACCTAGCTCAATCGGACCTCCTTTCCTTTCTTTATTTTTTTTCCCTTTTTCTTTTCTTTTCTCTCTCTCTCGCTCTTTTTTTTTTTTTTTTTAATCTACAGAAAGAATATTTTTGCTAAAAAATACAGTTCCATTATTTTTAGGGATTTTATTTTTAAAAGGAAGCTATAAAATACACATTATACAAACAAAATTCATATGTTATCAAAAAAAATTGAAACATTTTTAGCTTCCTTTGTTGCACATTAATTCAAATCTTCACGTTTATTTACTGCAAATGTGAAATAAAGGCACAAAAGACAACTGATGCTAGGATCTTCCCACGACGTGGATTTTCCCTTCTTCAATAGTAAATTCTCTCTTTCTGGAGAAGAGCGAACTCTCATGAGACCTGCTTACCCTGTGGAGTTAATGTCCTTTCTGGATGATCTTAAGTGTTCTAAGCAATATTTGGGGAGGGAGGAAGGAATGCTGTGTGAAGGCAAGAAAATTCTTCAAATTTATTTCAGTTATCAAAATAGGTCCTAAGTTAGGTCCTTCAGGAAAATAAAATAGAATGAAGCAAACTTTTGTAACAGGATTATTGTATTTATGTTTATAATTTTATCAGAAATTCATATAGTTCCTTTTTAAGTGCCTGTAAGAATCCTGAAAAGGAATTTGACAACTGAAAAAGGAAAACTGAAGGGCTATTAAAAAGCTTAGATAAGCATTAATCATTAAAAAAATCATTATAAAAACACATTGTATCTCTGTGTGACTTTGCCTATTGTTTTAGCACATTATTATTAGTATTTATATGCATTTAGCAAACATATTTGTGTAAAAATTTCCAGACCTCACATGTAATCTTTTGCAGTTGTTACTTCACAAAGGAGTAGCATTATTTGTTATCAATCACTCACCAAAGGATGAAACATGGGCTTTGAATGATGAGAAATCGGGTAAAAATTTAGCAGATGATGAATGGCATCATGTTGGAATAGTCTATGATAGTGGGTATGTAAATCTGTTTTTCATCTTGTTTACAAGTAACTTAAATCTGCATATTAAGATTCTTTTAGTCTGATCTTCAGATTTAATAAATATTTATCATGGAACAACATTCTTCCATGATATTTATCATGGAAGAATAAATTTTTAAGGTAATATACTTACATTCTTTTTGTAACACACACATGCATAAGTTTGTAGAATATTTTGTGTTATATTTATGTATTTTTTAAGGAAATATTTGAAGCTATAATATATTTGCTGTAAGAATCCCTACATTTTTTCTCTGTAGATTAAAATTGGAAATTTGATAATCTTAAGTGTAAAAAAATTGACTGCTTCAAATAAAATAAGAGATTTTTTAATCAACATGGTTGATTCAATTTGAAATTTTAGAGCTGCCGTTTTATAATGCATATACATAAAGAATATGGTGATGTTCTGACAGCATATATGAAAAACTTAATTTCTACTGTAATATATCTGATGCATAACTTATTTACCTAAGATTATTATTTATTTCATTCCATTTGTTTTATTAAGTATGAAATAAATGTGTTAGCAGAATTATTTTGCTCTTGAAGAAGAGGGATCTTTGTTATATCGTCCCTGAAATCAGTAGAGTTTTCTTCAAAATTTATGCAGAAATAAAGATACTGTTTTGCCTAATTTTGATGTTTAAAATGTTTATTAAATTCAGTACAAAATAACAAATGTAAAACAGCAATATTTCTTATAACCATTATTAAATTTTATGCATAGAATGCTACTTCATGAGGTTTTTCTGCAATTCCATGTAGTGGTAAGATAAGGGAAGTTGTTAAATCATTGTTTCATGTTCAAATCCCGAATAAGGCATAGACGTTTGTAACTGTAGTGTCTTTGCAAATTGGTATGCTTAATGTTTCATCATTGCAAATATCCTTCTAGAGATTATTAGTAGGGAGGTATGAGACATTTGGATTTCATCCACTGGATCAAAACTGAGATAGAGCTCAGACAGATTGCACATATATTCTTTGCAATAATTGAATAATCCAGTCCATGAAGTTTTCATGCAGAAGCTGTATAAAATTTAAAATGTTTCTTATTTTCTGTAAAAATTCTGATTCATTCATGTTAAAAAGAGCTTTAAATATGATATGTTTTAATAAATAAATAAATAAAGATATGGTAAGCAAATAAAAAATAACTGAATATGAACTGTTTCATGCTTATTTTGAAAGGAAGTTCTAAAGCATGTAAGTATCATAATTCTCTTTTAAATTTCCTTGATTTTTTTTAAAGATTCATTAAGTGCCTATCATTTAAATATGTGGTGTATTTTTATTTATTTATTTATTTTGTGAGTTTTGAATGCATTTGTTAAACTATGGTTGGTTTTTATAATTTTCAAATTATCTGAATGCTGTGTATGAAACATACCACACTTTGCTGTGTATATACAAAACTATATTATGTGTGTGCTGTACGTGTATATACCATACATATGATGTGCATGTACAAAATCTTAGTACAGTCAAACCCTTCTATAACAAACGCTGCCTATGATGAAACCCTCATGTAATGAACAAAACCTGCTGTCCCATTTCCATGCTATACTTTAATAGCAAACCTCCAAAAGTGAAAAAATCGGATAAAACAAACTGTAGGGGTATTTTTGATTGAAACGTTTTCAGTATTTTCAATACTATTTCCAGAATTTCTGCAAGTTTTAAAGAAAAATTTACTAACTATTAAAGTCAGCCATGTCTAGGATATTAAAATCTGCATTTTATCCATATAAGAAAACACTTTACATTATTTTTCTTTTATCATCACTCCCAGTTTTCTGTGTATTTTTAAAAATAAATAAATAAATAAAGCTGTATGATGCCCAGGTCAAGGTGAACAAGGATAAAATAAGTATATCTTGGGACATCATGTGGTGTACGACCTTTCAACAAAAAACATGAAATGGTTCTCTGATTCCACTCAAAAATTTTTTTAATGAGCTGCCAGATAGAAATCTGTTCTAGGCTAATGCTATAATTAAAAATTTTGCAATTTGCACTATT
>KK117210.1:282176-299214 GCA_000611955.2 Stegodyphus mimosarum
AAAAAAAAAAAAAAAAAAAAATCTCGCTGATAAAAAGGGGTCGCAATTAAGAAAAATTTAAGAAGCCCTGATATAGATAATGTTCATCCATGGTAAAGTTTTAGCAGAGGTTTTTATGATATATTTTCATTTAGTGAACTTGTTACTTTACTAATTCTTTTTGGATCTTCAGATTGAATGGTTACATCTGAAATATTTTTGTAATCCTCCAAGACTGATGTAATTTGATTTTCTGTCCATTTTTCTTCAAACTCACTTCTATAGTCTGATATTATCACATACCTTTTTTGCATCATGCTGGTCTAAGGTTACGCATGCTTTCTTCTAGTAAAGCATCATTTTCCAGCTGGTTACTATAATCCCTGGTATAATAAAAAAAACATGCAGCTTGGACAAAAATTTCTTTGTTGTTAAAATATTATTATTTTTTTTTAATATGTGCCATGCTAAGAGATAGGTTTAAAAAATCATGTGTTGTATAGGTTTCAAAAATCGTGTTGAACGTCATGCTACAGATAATATTGACTGAACAATGGAAAAAAAATATACAGAACAAAAAAGAAATGTAAGAATTTGAAATAAAAACTGAATGATAAATGCTTTGCTGTGTTTTGCGTCAAAAAGTGCTAATAATAAAAATAAAAGAGGACTAATGAAGTGTCTTATCTCGTCTTGCATTATTTATACTCTGATTCCAGGTAACTATAAAAAGGATGTGTATTTTCTTTTAAAACTCTGCATTGCTTTCAGGCTAACAATCTGCATAATCTAATAAGTGTAGATATGAACATACTGATGACTGCTCAGCAATTTGGAAATAGAAACACAAGTTATACTTTGCTGACTCATGACTGGTCAGCAAAGTATTACGGTATAAGAAGGTTTTCAACATCTTTATGATATTTCCTTTTTTTAATTCATGAGAATATGTAGAACCTGATTCAGTTTTTTGCTAAATTATTTTATCATATATTTTATCATTTTTGAAAGACAAAAGACTACTTTATAATATTTTCTGTAATTTTAAGTAAAATAAATAAACAGTTAATGAATTTGAAGATTATGTTTATATATATATTGAGTAATTCAATTAAGTAAGGTTATGTTTATGTGTATTATATATATTAAGTATATATATATATATATGTATAATATATATTAATTAATTATGTATATTATATATATTCTGTTTATGATATGTATCTTCCTTCCGAACTGCATAAATATTTCAGAGGAGTTATTAAGTACATAAAATGGCCTAAGGACCGTATTTTATAATCCATAGTTTTCTTGGAGTATGAAAAAAAAGTATGACTTCATGAAAATAGACTTTTAGTTAGACATTTACATGAGAAGTTGCTCAAAATGGTCTCTCTATATATCAAGGAATGCTGTTGTGTATGCCATCGAATAGTTGACTGAACACTCTCATTTTGAGGCATGGTGGTCAAAAACTAAATATAGCATGAAGATGAGCAACTAAGATTTTTCTTTTGGAAGTACAGTTTGATACATCATTTTCTTCAGATAGCATCATAGAAGGAAATCCAGAGAGGTCAGATCTGATGATTATGGCAGCTAGGTAACTGGATTCCCACACCAAATCCAGATATCCAGAAAATCACACATAGGAGAGGTGAAATGTGCTGGTGCTTCTTCATGCTGCAACTATAGACCACATAGAATCAGCAGAGATATGTTATCGAGGAAATCAGCTAGTACATTGTCAAGAAACACAGCCACTAAAGATACCAGATGTGGTTTAGTAATGCAATTCCCCAGTATACCAGCCCATCCATATACAAACTATTGGGTTGGCAACTAAGTAATTGTGGATTTTTTTTCAGAAAATCAAAGACAATATTTTCATGGAACTAAATAACTTTATTCTGTAATGTATTGCCCATTTTGATCAATGACCTTTTGCCATCTTTCAGAGCATCATAATCCCACATTCATAAAACTTCTGGTTTTTATTAGCAAAAAACTGAATCAGGTACGATTTGACATCATCATCATTAGTGAAATTTTTACCATTCAAGGAGTTTTGTAAAGATCGAAACAAAAAGTAATCAGATGGTGCAAGGTCAGGGACTATATGGTGGATGTGGCAAAACATCCCATCCAAGCTCCAATAATTTTTGCCGAATGACCAAAGATGTGTGTGGCCTTGCATTGTCATGATGGAATACAACATCTTTTCGATACAACACCTTTGTCAATTCGGGCCGCTTTTCTTCAACTGCACTGTTTAATTTCGTTAGTTGTTCAATGTAGACATCAGAATTGATCGTTCGATTGGGTGGTATGAGTTCAAAGTAGACAATTCCTTTGTAATCCTACCAAACTGATAACAAAACCTTCTTTTGATGAATATCAGCTTTTGATGTTGTTTGAGTTGGTTCACCTGGCCTGCTCCACGATCTTTTCCACTTGATATTGCTTTAAACAACCCATTTTTCATCGTCAGTTATCAGTCGTTATAAAAATGGATCATTTTCATTACGTTGCTTTAGCATATTGCAGCTGTTAATGCATTGCATTAAATACGTTTCTTTCAGTTTGTGAGGAACCCATGTATCGAGTTTTTGAACATAGCCAAGTTGTTTCAAGTGATTTTCAATGCATGTATGTGATACATGAAGTTTCTCTGCAATCTCACGTGTTGTACTGTGACGATCGGAATCAATTATTGCTTTGATTAGGTCGTCATCAACCTCAACTGGACGACCAGAGCGTTTTTCATCTTTGAGTGAAAAATCACGAGAACGAAATTTGGCAAACCAATTTTGACACTGCCGTTCATTTAAGGCTTCGTCACCATAAACAGCACATAACTTTTTATGAACTTGTGATGCGTTTTTCCCTTTGCGGAAATGAAATAGCAAAATATGACGAAAATGTTCCTTTTGGTTTTCCATTTTTAACGAACGCCAAACGAAAACTACCGATCAAAAAACGTTTTTTACTGATTCACAGCTGAATTGCCAACTATCAAATAACAAAATGTGTTTTACATTTGTACTACATCTGCAAACCTAAAAATTCAACTGAAGCCATCTATGAGTGAAATCCGCAATTACTTAGTTGCCAACCCAATAGTTGACCTTATGTCTTTGTAGGTGAACTTCATGAAGATTGGATTGTAATCGTCCGTATCTGTTGTGATGAATCAAGGTCTGTCGTATGTGAAATGTTCTTTGTCTGTCTACAAGACACCTGCAGTGAAAGTATTGTCAGTAGTATTGTTATAATAGCTATTCACACAGCTCAATATATTGTTCAGAGTTATCTGCATGCAAACTTTGCATGATTTTACGAGTATACTGAAATGGGTACAGCATCACTGCCTGTGATATTCTGTGTACAATATTCCTATTTGTATTAAATTGCATGCATAGTATATGTGTGCTCTGTTTGCAAATAACAGTCACCTATCACAGTATCACAATTTGATAGCGTAAGATTGCTGTGAGTTTTGTCATCAAAGCGTCTGTGAAGATTTATTGTTGGGACAATGTCTCCAGTATTTCTCAATCTTTCATACAAACTGTGGATGACCCTGACATTGGAATGTCAGCCTGATGGATAGCAATGAACCTTACATAGTTCATAAAATATTGTCCAATAATGAAATACTTGTCATAATACTTATGAGTGAAATACATTATTATCATAGCCATTGGGGAACAGAACTGCTGTTACCCAATAGCTTCCAGACGTCATGTTTTAATACAAATCATGTCAGAGCTGTTCATTTACATAACACGTATGCTTGTATTATCACTTCCTTATCATGAAGATCTTCATCTTTTGCAAGCATAAAAAAGTATAAAATGCATATCTATATTCTCGTTCATTGTGCAGTTTTATATTTGTATTAGTTTATCCAGTATATTTATATTAGTTTATTATTATTTATATTAGTTTATCTTCTGAGCACCAAATATAATGCTATATTTATTCTTTCATGTTTTGCTTGAATACTGCAGGTTATAGAAGTTTGGTTTAGGGACAATTTTTATATGCTGTGGTTGAAGAATCTCATACAGAATTTATGTGGATTTGATGGGACTTTCTGTATATATATGTTAACTTTAAATTAGAGACAGGATATAAAATTTTACTAGAACTTGAGCATTTTACTGGCAACATGTAATATTTTACTACTGTAAATAGAAATTGTAGTGTTTCAAAAATACTGCGTGACGTTTATTGTTTTGCCTATTTTGTACAAGTATTTATTCATTGTTTCTTTTTAAATAGTCTGTTTTTTTCTCTTAGGTTTTATTGGTTGTATGCGAGACATTTATGTTGCTGAGGACTGGATTGATCCAAGAACTGTTGTAGATACTAAGCAAGTATCTGGCAAAGTATCTTTAGATAGCTGCTTATTGGTGAATTTGTGTAATAATCCTCAAGCTTGTGAGCATGGAGGTCGATGCTATGTTGAAAAAGGTGAAACATATTGTGATTGTGAGAGAACAGGATATACTGGAAGAACATGCCATTTCTGTAAGTTAAATAATTTCTTTTTAATATTAGTAGATTTTGCATAATATTTTAAACTTTCTAAGGAAAATAATTCATAGGTGTTTAAGCATATATTGAACATTGTTTGTCTTTTATTCAATTCATCTGCGCTGAATGTATATCCTAAAAGAGGTGTAGTTTTATTTTTACAGTTGTATATGCAATCAATTCTAAAACTTTGTACAGTTTATTAGACATTTTGCAGTTATCTCATATAAGTTTGTTTAATAACATATTTATGATTTCTTTGTAATAAACCAGCTCTTTATAAGCGCACATGTGAAGAACTATATCTTGTTGGATACAGAAAGAAAGGTATCTACACTATTGACATTGACAGAAACGGACCGTTACCTCCAGCACATGTGTACTGTGATATGGGTGATGAAAGCGGTAGTACAATTGCCACAAGAGTTGAAAATAACATGCCTCCAGAAATGGTTTGTAGTACTGATATCATAATTTTATTAAAGCTTTATTAACTGTCTCTTTTTTTTCTTATTATTAAAAATAAATGTCTTCATTTTTATGTCTGCTACTTGATAGATCATTCTAGATTTTTTGAAGTTTTACATAATTTAAGGATTCTAATTTGTTAGATTTATGATTATTTCATTTGTTGAATTGTTCACTCTGTTAAATAATTATGGTAAATTTGCATAATTTTGCAATGTTTTGGTGATAAATTGGGTTTTGGTCTCAAGTGATTCTGTACATAAGATATTTAAAAAATTTGTTTTTTATATATTATTATTATATATATAAATTGCCATTGTGCACAAGTCTCCCATTTTGCTGTCTATTCATTTCTAATAATCCCATTTTTTTTGTGGTAAATTTTTGTTTTTGATTTAATATACACCTTAAAACAGAAAAAAATTAACACAAGAACAGTGATTAAGTTTTGGAATAACATTTTCCTTTTATTTTATATTGATAATAATGTCAAAAACAGGAATTTTCATCAGTACATTAGCATATAACTTTTTAACTAGCAACAAACAAACTGGAGTGCTTTAAAAAATTAGTTGTTTTTATACAACAAACATTTTTGCTGTGTGGATAATTTTCACCTTTTTTAATATTGATTTTAAAAATTTTTTGATGCTATGAATTCATCTAATATTGTATATTTCAGTTTTCTTCCTTTTGGTATTTTTCAGTTATGCACCTGCCACACATTTTGGCTGTATTATTGTAAAATATGTGTGTGTTTAATTATTCTTTATTACATGCACACGCATGTACACACATAATTCCCAGGTGATGATGCTATTATTGGGACTTGATATGCATTTGGCTTCTGTTTCACAGGTGCCAAAAAGTGTGACACATACATTAATGGAAAAGTGCCCTCTTCTTTCCTTATGAAAAGAACAGTTGTATTACTAGTATAGAATATTTAGGAATCTAGAAATTAATTCTTTTTATTTATAAGCTCTTTTGAATATGAAAGAATGAGTGCATTGAAAATGGTATATAAAAGACTGAAACTTGCATTATTAATTCTATTTTATTATTAGCATGAAAGTAATAAAATGTGCATCCCTTTGATAAGAATTCTGGTGTGCTTTACATAAAAAGGAAAGGAGGAATCTTATTCATGATTTTCCCTTTCTCAAAATTCTAATTTGAGAAATGAAATAATATTTTACTTTATTCCTCTCTTGATAAAAAAATTGATGTATTAAAAAAAAAAAAAACTCTCCACCAAGAAAAAGCACTCTTAGTCATAAATATCCTTTTTTCTGTTTTTACTGCCTTCATTAAATAAAATTAGTAAAATTACATTTGAAAAGTGAAATGAAATTAGTTCCTCATAGTATCTGTATCAATAAAAATTCTGATACTTATCTGATACCTATTTTGTACATGGTGATTACTTTTTGTATATGCAATTTTTTTCTCTTTTATTTCAGGGTAGTGTGCTATCAATATTTATTGTCCTTTTATTTGTCTTATTTTGTAGGTGGTAAGAAAAGCTGGGATGCAGTCATTTTACATTGATGTCACATACAGGGAATTTACGCCTACTATGTTACAGTCACTTGTAAAACATTCAAAAGCATGCAGTCAAAACATAAAATATGAATGTTTCAAGACACCATTAGGGTAAGTTAATTTTAAATATTGTAATTATTTCGCATAATCTTATTCATTCTATACATTGAAAACCTATGTATGTAATGAAATATCATATTTCGACATTTAAGAAAGATTATGCAGAATACAAATGTGGTAGAGAATTATCTCTTTATTTTTATTATTAAGTTTTACCTCTTTGTATGACATAATGGAATTTTCTCTATTATTTGGATATATAAATGAATTTTATATGATTTATTTATCAAGCACTTTCCTTTAGCTGAGTGCAGATTTCATCAACAGCAGAGACTTTTCATTCTGGTGATGGAGCACCATACAATCTTTAGTTAAAAATTTATCAACGCAACAATATCAGAAGGGAAACTGCACATTCAAAAAATAAAATGAAAATATTTTATTTAAAATACAAAAAATTAATTTTAATTTTATTTAAAATACAAAAATTAAACAACTGAGAAATAATGCCATTGATTTAAAAAAATTAATTTAAATACAAAAGTAGCATTTGTAATATGTTTTTTCAGAAACAGAAAAACCTACTCTTTTTCTTATTTTATTTAGGAGCAGAACTTTTGAATATTATTAAAAATTTTTTGATGCAGATCATTTCTTTCTCTTCTCCACACCAATTCAGGAAGATAACATTCCATGTGATGATTACTTCTTCCTTGATGTCTAATTGTTGTACCATTTTGCACTTCTCCACAATTGCTTTAAAAAAAATCGGGATTTAACAAAAGTTTCCTGCCACCTCAAATATCGTTTGCACAAACACTTTGCTTTGTCATATTTAATCATATTTTGTCAAACGATTTTTGGCATTTAACATTGTGTTGTGAAATTTGCAAAAAAGTATCGTTACATTAAGTACAGGGTGTCTGAAATAGAACTATCATGCTGCCAGATTAGAACAATCATTTACTTCCAGTTCTGTTGCAAAATGTCAGCTACAGAAAATAACCAAATCATGTGTATAGCTTTAGGTACTAATGTTGTATTATATGACACTGTGAAGGTTTTGTACTGAAAGTTCAAAAACAAGGACTGTGACATTCAAGAAGCAGAGCACTCTGGAAGGCCTACTGATGTTGATGAGGCCCGCCTGCAAGAACTTGTGGTAGAAGATCAGTATTCTACCATTAGAGAGCTTGCTAAAGACTTAGACGTTAGTCGCGCTATGCATCGCATAAACTTGACGTACAAGCTCAATTGCTGGGTGCCACATGAGCTGACTCGAGCAGATAAGGCTAGACATGTTCGGACCTGCACTAATCTGCTCGAATATCAACGCAAGGACAAACTTCTGGACCACATCATAACATGTGGTGAAAAGTGGATTGACTTCAACAACGTAGTCCGTAAAGGGGGTTGGTCTGCACTTGGTGAGCCCGTCAACAGCATCACCGAGTGCAGTTTGATTAACAAAAAGATCCTGCTTTATTATCTGTTGGGATTGCATGGTATTACCCACAAAGAGTATCTGGAAAAAATTGAAACCCTTGACAGTAAGGTGTAGAGCAAGATGCCAGTCTGTGCTGATGCTTCTATGAAGGAAAAGTGCCAAACTGAGTTCCGGCACGAAAAGATAATGTTCCATCAAGATAATGCAAGACCACATGTATGTGCATTCACCAGCTGGACTCTGTACAGACTTGAATGGGATCTTTTGCCACACCCACCAGATAACCCCGACATTGCTCCTTCAGACTTGAGCATTTTCACACCTGCAGCTGCATCTTCCTGGTGCTGTCTCCCATTCTCCATGGAACGTCCAAAATGAGGTTGATATGTTTTTTGGACTTGCTGCCACCAAGTTTCTGAGCTGAAGGCTTTAAAAAAACCACCAAAACATTAGCAGAAAATCATAGATTTAGGTGGTGATTACTACCCATACTGAAGGTGCTGTTTTCATTCCCTCCCCGTTAACTTTATCAAGAACGTTTTTTGGTGGAAAACTTACAATGTTACAACCAGATAGTTCGAACTTGTTCCTCTTTCATAGGCAAATTCTAAATTTTCATCATAACTAAGCATACTTGAATCCTAATTAACTAACTTAACATTGGTTTTTAGAAATGTGTATAATTAAGAGAAACTGTTTTAATGTCAGTGATGGGAACTTAAATAATACTTGCTGATTTTTTGTTTTCATCTGGCTGAAGTTTAATATTCCATTATGATTATTTGTAAATTTAAATAAAAATGTCTGATGTGGACATCACATGACTTTCTTGTACAGCCTATTAAATTATACACATTTTTGCTGCATTTCATTTAAACTTATTTTCTTGAATTTCACTCTATTTCTCATTCAATTAGTTCAGTTCTTACTTTGCAGCAAGGCAAAAATGCATAAAAATTTAGAACATTCTGAAAAATTATAAAATACAGAAAAGCATAAAACACTAAATACAATTAAAGACAGTTAAAAAATAGACAGGATGCATAGAAACTCTAAGGAGTTTCTATGCAAAAACAAGCAATTTGGCCAGTGGGCAGGAAGACAGATTTTTTGGTGTGCAAAATTGAAAGTTTACTTTCGGTTCGACTTGGCAGAAAATGCTGAAGTTGGTGCACAAACCAACTTGATTCACTATTCAACTAAGAGTTTCAAATGTAAACAAACTATAGGCGTAGTGCCACCTAAACAAATATTAAATTGTTGATAATTCTGCAACTATTGCTTGCAGATTAAGCAAAGGCATAAAAACCTTAACCAGTAAATAAGAACAACATATTTCAATCACTTTTAAAGCAAAAAATGCACAATTTACCAAAATATAAGAATAAAGAAACCTTAGGTTACTGAGTTGGGTAATGGGGTGGGTATATGTACATTTAGTACGGCTGTTGCAACCAAAAAGTGAGATGCATAACTACATGTTATAGCAGTCCCATATACAAAATTTCAGTGTTCTGAGGCTATGTGTTTGTAAGTTATGCGAGATATATACATATGTACTTAGAGACATCATGAAAAAAATATTTTCTGAATCCATTCTGCAGTCTGTTTTGGAGTCATCTATTCTGTCCATACATACTGATGTTGGGCAAAAACATTGTTCAAATGGATATGAGAAGAGTCAAAATTGATATTTTCATCGAAATATGATACTGAAAATTTTTCACGATTACAATACTTTCTTTACTTTGTACAAGGAAGAAGGAGAAAATTTAATTTTCAGATATTTAAATTTAGTTAAAATGTCTAGTGTCATTTATTTATGTACTATATTGTAAATTTAATAAAAGTGTATGCAGAGTAATATTCTTTTAATGTCACTGATAGAATTCTTAATTTTTTAATTAATTAAAAAAAATTTTTTTTAAAGCTTACGGACATACACTTGGATGAAATCATCGGGTAGTCATGAATACATTACAAGCATAGGCAGCCAGTCAGAAGGATGCAAATGTGCAGAAAAGCATGAATGTGCAAATACTTCACTTCTGTGTAACTGTGACATTGTAGATTCTCGGTGGCGTGTGGATGAAGGTGACTACACAAACCCAAGTCATTTGGGCATAACTAGAATTTATATTCTTCAGCCAGAAAATTTAGAGCCAGGAGCTGAAGGGCGACTTACTCTGGGCCCTCTTGAATGTGTAGAAACTGGTAATTTTTTTAAATGTGTTAGATTTTGAAATTGGTTCAAATAGTGCTTTCACATTTTTTTCCCTCATGAAATCTTTTTAAGTTGTAATGTTGAAAAGCTGTATCTATTTATACTGAATGAAATACTATTATGAAAGCATAACTCTTTCAAGATGACGCACTTTTAAGACATTCCCTCGGGATGGAGGAGAGTCGAAAAGGAATGCTCCCTTAGAATGGAGGTTTTCATGTCATCAGGTCTAAGTTTAGAACGGGGGAGGGAAGTTCAAGTCGTAACATCATAATTTTAAATTATTATTTAAGCTATCATATTTTTTTAAATAAGCATTTAATACTCGTTTTTCTCTACTTTACATGAAAATATATTAAAAAAGCTTCTTATTTTAAAAATAATTTATGGATGAACTATTCAAATTAGTTTTAATTATTAACTCTAACATTAATGAAATGCATTGACAGAATTATGCATTAATTCATAATTATGCATAAATGAAATGAAACAGTGGCCTTCAGACTGTCATTTCAATGAAGCCATGAATCTATAATTGGGCACATCCCTTGATCTCTAGAAAAATAGTTGTTAAAAGCATTGAAAATATTTCATTATTATTATATACTTTATCTGGGGATTAAAACGAAAATAATTTATTCATTATTACTCATATAAACAGATATGCTTCACATTATCTTAATAATAGAAATAAAAAACTAATGAATTATTTTAAATTTCTTGCAGTTCATGTGGTATTAAAAAAAATCTTTCAAATTTTGATTATGAATTTTGGAAACCCTTAAAGAGTTGCAGAGAACCCCAGGGTCACATGGAATACAGTTTGAAGACCACTGTATTAGACGATGCAGATGAAAAAAGAAAATTGTTACTCATTAAAAAAAAATTGGGGGCCATGTTAAAGTGCTCATGTGATGCATTTGTCTTAAAAATTTAATTTTCCTAAGAATTCCTAAATAACAATGATAATTTTAAAATTAGTAATTTTTGTTTATTTATATATATATTAAAAATTCTGTAGCCTCCTCGGTTATGCAAATGTTTTTGCATAATAATTAAATACTCCCTAAATAAAATATATAGCCTTATATATATGGAAATCTTAATTTAATATATGCTACATTCCCCCCTTCTAATTCTAGATACGCAAGAGTATGTTATAACATTTAAGACATGGAATTCCTATATAGAAGTACCAGGATGGCGAAGAGGTGACATTGCTTTCAGCTTTAGGACATCAAATAGCCAAGCTGTTTTGATATACCAAGCCTCCATTCTTTATACTCATGGATATCTTCGAGTTTTACTCATAAATGGTAGTTATTATTTGTTTTGATCGTTATGTTATTTTTGCAAAACAATATGCGTTTGTTATTTTGGGGCACAATAATTAAGATATTTATCTAGTTGTCTGTCTAAAGGCAATTTTATCACTTTATCACAAAATTTGTATTAACATAATTCATAATTGTATAATATAATATTACACTGCAAATTTAAATATGATCTGTTAGATGCGATTTGTTTCTATATGTGATATATGATTAATAGAATTTGTATTATTAACATTTTATGAAAAGGAAATATGGGAAGTAGCGATGTTACTTGTCCAGAAGGAAATGCTCATGCAGTATATTTTTTCCTAACATTTAAAAGTATGAGAATTACATCAAATATAATAATATAAAAACAGCATTCTTCAAATTCATTTTAATTTGCCTTATTGTATAAGAAAAATTTAAAAGCTGATAAAAGTTTAGTAAATTATTTATATATCTATACATTTTTATAGCTTTTGTCATAAGTGTTGAATGAACGAATATGATGTGATCTGTGGTGCATTAATGAAGCAGTTCCATATAAGGATTGGTAGCTAATTGATTTAAGTTAGTTTGTGTGTAACTGGAACTAAAAACACATTTATTATAAATCTGCAAGAAGTTCTATTAATGCATTGACAGCAACTGACAATTAATATTGAATGCACAGGAACAAATCATTTGGAGAGAAAGTTATTGTCCTCATTATGTGAGGATCTGCTATCTGAAGAGAGCAGCAAGTCTCTCTAGTTGAGAGTCTCAGAACACTCTGTGATCATGCTATGTCTGAAACAGTTTTCAGACTGAATTAGCCTTTTAATTTATTATCATTTGTTATCATTGAATGAGATATCAGGGACCCTGATAAGAGACACAGTGGAGATTGCTAAAATCCCCTGATGCTGGTTGTGAAATTATTACTCTGGTAATGTCATGTGAAAGCATTAATGAACAAGTTACTACTCCTGCAATATCAGAGCATACAGTCTCACACCTTTTAACAGCTCGAAGACTGGGACTCTGAAGGAACCCACATTTATTTATAGATTTTTCTAACATATCTGAGTGTTGAATGAATGCATCTAAATTATAGTTAGGTTTATAATAGTGTATAAATTCACTAAAAACGGGCTTTCTGAGACTCCATTTATAGGAAAATTCTGCATCTGAAAAATTATTTCTTTTATCATTTAAGTCTAGAATAGAATCTTGCTTCAAAAAGTTTTTTCTTGTATAAATAATACTTAACTTTTCTGAAGAGATGAAAGTCAGATTATATGAATTATTACCCGATTTGAGTATATGGTATGTATTGATAAATTTTTTAAGTGGAAAATGAAAGAAGGGAAAATTTAGTTTTTTATTTGTCATAGAAGAAAGTATGAAATTAAAAACTTTTTGTAATAATGTGATTTGTGCAAATTAGTTATCTAAAAACTACTTGGATTCTAAGGATATTTTTTTTATTTTGGATAGTCAACTAATTAAAAAGTACATGCTTTGAAATTGATTCTTTTTGAGAGTGGACTAAAATGAAAATCAAAAGGAAGAAGGAAAAGTGTATTTATATTGTACTCGTAATCTTACCAAAGTAGCTAAAATATCGATGAAATTCTAATAGCAAACCATTTTTTATGGCCTTTAAAAAGCAAAATCCTAAGTAAAAAAAAAATTTTTTTATAGAAAAATGACTAAGTAGCTGATATTCAAAGTAAAGGTTGTGGGATCCCAAAAGATATTTGATTTATGTTAAAGTGTTATATGTAAAGTAGGGTAATGTTTGTCAAATAGATTGGGATATATTGGAATAAAAATGTAGTAATGAATGCAAGTGACATACATAACTATTTCATTTCACAAATGAACAATTGTTTAATATTTATTTAAATCAAATCCTCAAGTTATTGAAATTGAGAATTTAAAGAAAGTGAATGGTAGAAAAGACATGGATAAATTCAGTGAAATTTTCAAAATGTCAGAAATTCTGAAAAAAAAAAAAAAAAAAAAAAAAAAAATAAAAAAAAAAAAAAAAAAAAAAAAAAACCAGCTTGAGGTTAAAGATAGCATTTTTGGTCCCAATCTTGCTATGTCTTTTACACCAGTGGAAAAATGGCCTCCTTCCTTTTAAAAAAACTATATATATACATATTGGGATCTGAGCACTTCAGGTATTTGTACTAGTATCTCATATTTATCAACCCTGATATAATTAAGGAGCAATTAATGAATGCAGCCAGTTTGCTGTAGATTTCTGATGTATGTTACAGAAAAGAGCACATTTGCATTAAAATAGCTATATATTGCTAATCAAAAGGTGTAATAAATTTATTCCAAAAATTGTTTTTAATATGCTGTCTTGACAGTGAAAGCCTGAATAAAGCATTAATTATGTGTTTTTTAGTGCCTTTTGAATAATTTTAGCAGTGCAAAATTAAAAACTAATTATTATGAGATTTTTAATAGCGCCTTTTGTGCTTGTTGAAAATAACTGTGTTATAATTTGCTTCTGTTATAAAGTTTTATAATAGGTTTATTATATTAACCATAAAATGTATGAATTTTTCTACTGTTTCTTTATAATTAATGTACTTTGAATAGTTTTTCAACTGAGAATTGAAATTGAGCTCTCAGTTTTAGTTATCAATTTGACATTGTTAAAATCCTGCCGTTAAAAAAATTGAAATGTGTTGTTAATTAGGGGTAACTTGACTAGTTAGTCAATTGAGAATTTAACTGAGTTCTCAATTATTATTAGCAATTTGACAATATTAATTGTAATGTCCTAGAAAAAAATTTCAAATATTTTTTTGTTAATTTGAGATAGAGTATGTTTTAACAAAAACTGTTTTTCTTTAATTATATAAATAATTTTTCATATTGCATAGCTGTATTTTTACAATGAAAATCTTAGCAAACATTCATGGATCTGTATTTGTAGAATGTTTTAATAACTTATGTCTTAAGAGGTATTAGCAAAACTCTGAGGAAAATCAATTAAAATTGTGTTAAATATTCTGTATGTGATATTAATTTGTACTTTTATATTCAATTAGATCATGAACTCTCTTTTGAATTTACTGTTGGCAGTCAACCACGAAGTGTGATAGTAAAATCTCGACGAAAGTTAAATTCGGGTGAGTGGCAACAAGTATGGGTAGACCATGATATGCATCATATGCGGTTCACTGTCAATCTAGACTCTGCAATGGTGGATTATGGAGAATCACATGGTGTGGGACCATTTGAAGGACCTTTGTATGTTGGTGGCGTCCCAGAGTAAGTTAAAGATAATTCTAAATTTTAATACAATGATTTTAAATCTTACATTATACAGACATTGATATGCATTATAAAAATAAATATATATGTAATGAAGCAAACTTAGCTGTAATGATAAGTGTACATTGTGATGAAACAGTAGATTTAGCTGTAACAATGTAGGAGAAATACTGATTGCACAGATATTAAAGATGTAGATGCTGTGATGTTGTACAAACATTGATAGCATAAATACGTAGAATGTTGATCCATAATCAAGAGTAAAACTGGTAGCCAGGGCCGATTAAATATTTAATTTTATTTCACTAAACATTTTGTTGCTACAAACAAACTGGGTCACTACATGCTTGCATTTTTTATAGCTTTGTGATAAGAAGAGAGCAGCAAGCAGCAGTCCAGCTAGAACAAGCTTCTGAAAAGATTGTGTTAAAGATGAAATCTTAATTCAGAATGAGCTATTTTTGGTTCTCAATGCCGGATTAGATAATTAATAATGCTGTAAAATTATTATTGGCTGTTTGAGTTCTAGTTCCATTTACATCTCTAGCATTATGCAAGAGTCGTGTGACATGGATTAGTCTCGAAATAACACAGTGTAGAAAAAGATTACTATTTTTAGAATAGTGAGGTGAAATACTCAAATTAAAATGTTAAGGGGTATTGCTAATTTAAATTATATTTTTTTACCCACACACACATATATATATGTGTGTGTGTAGTATATACACAGTCCAGTCACATTAATGTGACCACCACGTACTTTCCATGTCAGAGTTAAATAACCAATCACAGAAGGCAGCTGGCAGCACAGTGCAGTTGAGCATATACAAAGGGTGTGTGAGGGCTTCGGAAAACATTTCAATCGTTGGCGTAATGCAGAAACGAAGCGATTTATCCGACTTCCAAAAGGGCATGATCATTGGCTTTCGGGCCAAGGGTGGAAGCATTTCCGAAACGGCTGAGTTTGTGAACTGTTCGCGTGCCGCCGTGGTAAAAGTGTACCGTGCATGGCAAAATGGGACTGTCCAAAATCAGCGACGTGGCAAATGTGGTGCACCACGGGCCATAGATGACAGAGGCGAACGACGGTTGCGGAGATGCGTTCGGGCAGATAGACGGGCTACCGTTGAGCAACTGACCACCAAAATGAACCAAGGGGCTACCAAAAGTGTCTCCCAAAGTACTATTCAGCGAACATTGCTGCGTCTGGGCCTCCGAAGCAGACGCCTGGTTCGTGCACCTATGCTGACTGCTGTTCATCGACGGCGAAGGCTAGAATTTGCACGCCAGTACAGCAGCTGGACGTCCACTGAGTGGCGACAGGTTGCGTTTTCGGATGAATCGCGTTTTATGCTCCATCGGACAGATGGACGTTGGCGTATAAGGCGTGAAACCTCTGAAAGGAACCACCCTGCAACCATTGCCGGAACGGTCCAAGCTGGAGGCGGGAGCATTATGGTCTGGGGAATGTTTTCCTGGCATTCTCTAGGTTCACTGATCATTGTGGAAGGCACAATGGATCAATACAAGTACGCATCTGTCCTTGCGGACCATGTTCACCCCTACATGCGCATTGTTTTTCCTCAGGATGATGGCATCTTCCAGCAGGACAATGCGAGGTGCCATACAGCTGCCAGTGTACGTGCGTGGTTCGAAGAGCACCAGGATGAGTTTACCGTCCTTCCCTGGCCAGCAAACTCGCGTGACTTAAACCCAATCGAGCATCTGTGGGACCATCTCGATCGAGTTGTTCGCGCCATGGATCCTCAACCGCGTAATCTAGCGCAGCTGGCCACGGCATTAGAGTCGGCATGGCTCAACATCCCAGAGAACACCTTCAGGGACCTATGTGACTCTCTTCCTGCACGTCTCGCAGCAGTCCGCTCTGCGAAAGGTGGTTATTCTGGCTTTTGACAGATGGTCACATTAATGTGACTGGACTGTGTAGATAGATACGTTTAGTGCTGTATTCTTGGTGAGAATAAAAATCCCTCATCTAATTTTTGCATATACTTGATATTGATGCATGATATTGTTTTTGTAAACAGTTAAAAAAAATTGCGTATGTATTGGCATTTTGTTAAAAATAGTTAATTTCAAAGTTAAAAAAGCATTAACATCAACGTAAACGAATGCTTGAAATTTAATCTGTGTTCTGTTTCTTTTATGTGGAAA
>KK117210.1:304004-316576 GCA_000611955.2 Stegodyphus mimosarum
AGTGAAGCTTTTATAAATACATAAAAGAAAATGTCTTATTTCATTTAATTCAATTTTTTGAATTGAAATGATTACCTTCACATATATCTTCTTCCAACCTTTAAAGTAAAGCACATTATATTTTGCTGAGATAAGCTGGAAGGGGTGAAAACGAAATGAGTAATCTTTCTAGTTATCAGAAATATTCCTGAGATCGACTTCAGCAGTGCTTCTGAATTTATCTACTCCCAAATTTATTTAAGGGTTCAAATGATAAGGGTAAAACAGAAAATTAAGAATATTTTACTTTCGTATACTGTAAAGAAGCATGTACTTTTTTTAATCAATGTAAAGCTATATTGCATTTTGAAACATCATGTCACTTGTCCATGCAAGAATTTTAACGCTGCATTTTATGTTATTTGCTCAAAATCTGTAGAGAATCTTCAGATGGAAGTATTATATCTTTTCCTTTTATGTATAAGAAATGGGATAAATCCTCCCTCTGTTTGTTAAAAAAAATTAAATCTGGGAACATTGGGTTATAGTTTATCAGCTGAAAGAGTTTATCATCATTAAAGTTTCAAAAACCACAAACCTAAAACTGCTGTAAGCCTAGCAATACAATAAGCTTACTATTTTAACAATTGTTCCTCCAGAAGTTAAAGTAAATATAAAATCTTGTCTATTAAATGGGCAATTTAAAATGCAAAGCTAAACATATGAAAAAATTGTTATACAGTTGTGTTATCATAAATGAATGCCATGTAAAGATTTATGCACTTATTTCATAAAGAAAGACTTAGTTGTTCAAAGTGTAATTTTACATTTTAGCAGTAATTTGCTCGAACATGAGGCTTACAATAAATATTTCCATCAAGTGGCTATACTTTTTATCAAGACATGAAATCCCAGAACTAGAAATAATACAGGCCTCAAAGTTGTTAAAAACTGAAAATAATAAATCTTTCAAGGTGTTAAATAATTTTCATCTTAAACACACGTTCACATATATATAGTAATTAAATTATATTAAATACTAAAATTATAACTACAATACTCAATATAAAAGTGCAAACGAAAATGTTGAGAACCAGTAAGAAACACATTTAGAACTTCAGCAAAATGGCCAAAATATTAGAACAATCAGCTTGAACTATTTTTGTTCTTGTCAGGATATGGACAAAAATAATTCAGTTTCTCATTCTAATTTATTGGTAGTTTCTGATACTATACAATTTTCACAATAAAAAATTAATTAATCCAAAACAAATTTCATACTACATAGGAAATGCCATGTGTTTATCTGAACAACCGAAAAATACTAAAACCGGGGGGAAACGAAAGCGTAAAATAAAGCACAAAATGTAGAGTGTCAGTAAACTCTGTAATGTAGTTGCTAATGAATGATGAAAATGACAAAGTTGGTAAGTGCAATAAAAATTTTAAAAATACTTTGATTTAAACCACAGAAAATGCATAAAAAAAGCTTCAAAATGTGAAGAATCAATAAACTCCGAAAATGTGGTTGAGAAATTCTAAACAATCATAAAAAAATTATGTGTAAATAAAAATATAGCTAGCTAAGCTCAAGTTATGTAAGAGGGAAATAAAGCATATTTACTACTACCGTTGTCTAAGCTGAAATGAAAACAGAAAACAAAATGCAACTATGGAGCTCTCAGAAGTTTATGTAGAGTTTAAATTTTCTGTTTGACATTCTGAAAAGAGAAGGGAGAAAAAGTTGAGAACTTTAGCAAAAGTGAACTTTAGCAAACAAATTTAAAACTTTAGCAAAAGTGAAGAAGTCTAGATCAAATGACCAAAATATTATTAATATAAATATTGTAGTGAAATAAATATAACATATTTTTGCTGCTAAAGCACAATTATTCCTTTGATAGTACTGCTGCATGTGTATGGGTTTTTAATAGATTGAATGAACACAGAACCGATTGTAGCTTGATGAAATTTATTTTACAAAAGGACCACTTTACAGTTCTGCAACTTTCTACAACAATACTTGTACAGCTCTTCTCAGTATCACAATCAGTAACTACACTTCAAACTACAATGTTAAACAAAGTGCATCTAAAAAGACGAAGCTTCTACGGAGGTCTCAAAGTACAATGAACTCATACTAAACTAAATAAGTCTGAAAAATGATGCTCTCTTTTGTCTTGCATAGTTTTTCTCCCTTCCACTATGAAATCTCTAGTACTTTTCATTTCTCAAAATCAGACTCTCAACTGGAAAGCATATGAAGGCCAAATACAGTTACAGTTAGATACAGTTAGTTACATATATAGAGATTGATTACATTTATTCAGTCTTAGTGCCAATAACAGTTGTACTTGGACTAGACCAAAATGTCACCAAATGTCACAGGTGAGCATTAGCAACAACAGCATTTAAATTAAAAGTTTAAAATCCATCCCATATTCAATTCTGAACATACCACATGAATGAAAACAAAATCCCAAAATCTCAGTGCCAAACTTTGTGAAAGGTATAAAAAATGCCAAAACCAAGAAGGAAAAAAGAAACTTGCATCTTTTGCTGCATCATCATCTGGGGACTGGTGCAGTGAAAGTAGTAAAAAAGATTTTCTACTTTTTTTTTAAATGTTGCTTATGATTTTGATGGTATAATTTTATAGTTTTGAAATTGTTTGCACTACTCATTATGGTCTGTAGTGGTTGGACTGATAAAAACAGAGATTACCATGATTAATTTTCTGAGATTATTTTAAGTATTAAACTTTGATTTGTGTTTTGTTGGTTCAGAAACAGATTGATGTATTTACTTCTTTCATTACACAAATCCGCTGATGAAAATGTAGCAAAAGATATAACTTTCTTTTTTCCTTGTTCATTTTTTGTACTTTTCATGCTCTTTGCCACTGTGCTCTTTTTTTCCCTTCTTTTTCTTTCTTTCTTTTTTTATAGTTTTTTTTTTTGCATCTGGTTTGTTCAGAATTGAATATAGGATAGATTTTAAATGTATAATTTAATTTATTTTACATTATTACTACCACTTATGCTGCTTTCAGCATGCAGTGTATTAAATTTTGAATTGCTTTTTAATTTGTATTTATTCATTTATATATATATACACAACATATTTTGCGTATTTTCCCTCATATTGACTTAGTTTCTTTTCAATAAATTTAAAATAAATTCTTACTGATTTTAGTATTTTTTTAGTTATATAATGAGTGACATTTTGCCTTCTTAATATATTTCTAGTGAATCTGCAATAGTACATGGATGTCAACCATCTTGTGCTTCTAATCCATGTCAGAATGGAGCAACTTGCCTTGAGTTTTGGGGATCCTATAAATGTAAATGCGTAAATCCTTTTGCTCACTCAGGAAAAAATTGTGAAAAAAGTATGTATAATTTGATAATCATATATATTTTAAAATACCGTTAATTTTTAATGGATTTTGTAGTAATATTTGTTTATTATTTTTAACAAATGTTTTATTGTTCACAGATGTTAATGTAAATGGCATGACTGTGGTTGTTCCTAAATCATACTATCATCATAAAACTGAAGGAAGTGATCCAAATCCGGTTTTAGAAAAGAATATTCTAATGAGCTTTCGTACATTTGAAAAAGAAGGAATATTACTTTATGCATTTGATCACTTCAACAACTTTGTGCAACTCCATTTTGCCAGTAAAAATGTATACTTTACATTTAATTCAGATCGCACTGTGCATCAGCTTCATGTAGAAGTAAAAGGTTATTATTATTATAATTATTATTAGTGTTGTTGTTATTATTATTAGTATTATTATTATTATTTGAAGAAATTTGGTGTCCAATTTGTCCTTGAATTTGCATGTCAAAATGATAAATTTTTTTATTAGTTAAGCATTATCTTTTATAATCTGTTATCAAAGATAGAAATTTAAATTCATAAATTTTTGTATGTCCAGGAAATGTTAAAATAACACAATTTTTCCTCTTAAAGATTTAATTTTGCCATATTGACTTAAATATAAGACAGCCTTCACATATATGACAGTTAGTTTTGAAGATGTTTCACAACACGTTGCCAGAATGACTTGCATCCAAGGACTGAGCCATATTGAACCATGATGCTATCCTTGTAAATAATGTTTCTGTCTTCTTGGAGTGGAAGATATGTAAAAGTGAATTTAAACTGTGGAAGAGTTAGGCAGTATATGATAATACATATATAAAAGATTGCCTTAATCATAGCTGTAGCATATACTTCACATGATGATACATAATAAATTTGGAATATTATTTGTAGTTAAGTGTACATGCTATGTATGGAACAGTATATGTTTAGACTGTACTTTGCAGCTACAATAACTATACATACCCTAAAATATAGTAGATATAGGGCACAATAAGTAATTCATGGACTTGGAGAGGCGAGCCAGTACACTCCCTTTTTCAAGCAGTTCAGAGAAATGGACAAGATCTAGATAACCGTATGAGTCTTTGATAGTGCACTAGAGAGCTTAACACGGAATGATTTCTAATGTTCTAGAGGTGATCCACTGGGAGTGCAGCTCCCACCCCAGGAAACAATGAACAAGGTCAGGTTTATGCACACAAGACAGGACAACCAGTCAAACAGCTGGTCATAAAAAAACTAAGACAACATTACACCCCCCGAGCCGACTAGTGGGGGTGAACACCCCCATGACAACCTTCGTGTAGCGATCACACAGCCTGAGATACTTGACAGGTTATGGTTCCTGAATGGACCATTGAATTGTTGATGGTTCTAGTCATTGTGAAGACTGTTTATGTAGTACCCCAGGAGCTGAGTCTGTCTAAGTGCAGAGCTTATCCAGAATGCCAGTGGTTGTCCCCCCAGACGAAAATGGGGGAAATGAGTCCTAGACAGGATTAAGGTCCTAGATAGATTTAAAAAGAATAGTTTTCACACATGTAAACTTGGTATGTTTCTCATATTATAAAAAAGAAGGGAAAATAATTAATTGGTCTTTATACAAAATCTAAATTGAGTGTTAAGCATTTAACATAAAAGTTACAGGGTAAGATATATTATTTATATGTTAGGTTGTAAATTAAGACTGGTGCAATATTCAGAAAGGTATTTTAAAAGCAGTAAAAGTTATTTAAACATACTGTGAAGAGGAAAATGGTATTCCTCATTTTTACCCCCCATTTTCAAATGCCACCAAAAATATGAGTGATAAATCACCAGTGACAGTTGACAGTCCTAATGTAAACTACTTAAATTTGGCCAAATAAAGTGCATGCATCATTAATTTAGTCACTGTGGAAGTAAACATTTGATTTCATAAAAGGTGAGAGCAAGATCAGTTTTGAATTAATTTTAAGATACGAAGTTCTGTAAGATGATTACTATTCTGTGCCAATGTAATTTCAATGACTCCTCTTGTATTCACCATTATTTATGATTCTAACATTTGAAAGTTGGACTGATGGTGGTTCTGACAATAATTACTTAATTGGTTTATTCATCACAAGAAAAGCCTGTGTATTAAGGTGTTTTCTTGTTTAAAAAATATGTTAACATTTTGAAATTTACTGACCTTTGAGGAAGATGGGAGCTGTGAGTAGATTGCACTTTTAAATGCATGCTGTTGAAAAGATAGTAATATTAATAATTTTTGGTTTAGGTAACAACTGCGAAAGATGCTACATCATTTTCCTCAAGAAAGAGACATTTTGATATATATTTGAATATGATAAAATGGCCATAAAAGGAAACTATATACAGTCTTTTGGTGGAGAGAGAAGCATCGAGGAGGAAGTGGTTGTTTCTATTGAAATTAAATATGCGTAAAGCTCATACACAAATAATGGAATGATTAAAACTCAAGGAAAAAGCACCTATCAATGGCTAACAGTTGCACATTGAATGTTCAAATCATTAATTGGTGAACCCCCATTGTAGCAATGCGTGCTTGTAAATGTTGAAGTAAGGAGTTGTAAAGGTTCCTGATCTCATCCTGTGATACATTCTGCCTCAATACTCCTCAGTTGTTGTTCCAAATTTACGACATTTTGGGTTGATGAATCTGGCAACCTGTGCCATAACAAATATCCCATACATGTTCGATTGACAAAAGGTCTGGTGACCTTGTTGATCAAGGAAGAGAGTATCAGTGCCTCAGAGACAGTCCAGAGATATGTGAGCTGTATAGGGTTTAGCATTATCCTTTTCGAAAATGGCTCCAAAATGGCGTGACACAAAATGTAGTACACACAGCCACAGAATGTCATCAACATATTGTTGAGCTATTAATATAAGTATACAGGATGACTAAGATTGACCTGCTGTCACAAGAGATAGCACTTCACACCATCACACTAAAGGAAATGGCTGTGGGCCCTCGATGGTCATTTGTTTCAAGATTGAAGTGGAATTCATCATCGAACACATGATCAACTATGCACAACTCCAAACAGCTCTATCGATATAATGGGGTAAGGCAGACATTTTAAATGCCACTTGAGTACAACCCCATCTCAGCCAAGTGCCATGAGATGGTGGAAGGTGCCACATGTGTAAGGAAAAGGCAGTAGCATGTTGGATAGCAGACAATGATGCCATTCAGACAGTTTGTGCCAGTTGCACATTCATCTGATCTTTCCTCACATTCACCTTGCATAGCCTTGATTCCACTGACGAGTACCTTGCAGCAACCATTGCCAACATCTTTGCACAGCTGTGTCCATATGCTGCAATTGATAGCCTGTTGCTCAGTATGACCAGCTTACTTCATACTTCCTACTGTGCAATCATATTCATAGTCGTCTAATTGTCTATAATTTGATGATGTCGCAACATCATTATTGGTTGTGCCTCCAGGGAAATGTATCTCCAACAGTGAGAAAAGATAAATTGTCCCCAATTTTTTGTTTGTTTTATACGATGTTAATTCCACAGTAGAAGTGTATACTATTATTGAAGTTAACTGTCACTGACCTAGAAAATTTAATCATTTGCATATGTAGTATGAAGGAATTTGCATGCAAAATTTCGAGATGCTCAGATTATTTTTTAAAAGCGCTTCTTTTCTATTTGGGGGGGGGGGGGAAAAGAGTGTATAAATGAAAGGATTTGGAGTATTGCAACATAGAAATTTGCAAGCAAAAGAAAAGCATGCATTCCAACAACAGGTTCTGTGGCTCCAGAATATTGTTTGTAACAGCACTATGACTTAATTCATTAATAAGAAGAGGAATTGATAAAGTGATGTGAAGAAAAACTTTTCAAAACTATTACTGAGGAAGTTGGGCATTTTAATGTAATTTTTTATAAAAAATATGTTAATAGAATTTTATTTGCTGTTGGCTGAGGAAAAATCATTCTTCTTAGAGAAAGAGTCATTTACTTCATTTCAGATGAACTTGGCAATAATTTTGATACCATTATAATGGTGGCCATGGAAATGAGAAAAGTACTGAAAAGCATATTATTATTTGAAAAAAAAAGATTCATTTCATTTATATTTTTAAAGTATCATATTTTTTGGGCAGTGTTGCCATAAACTTTAAAATAGCACTAGAAATTTTAAAAAGTAGCCAAAAATAGCATGTGATGCCATCATCATAAATTCAGTCTTCTTAAATTGTGTAACTTACAGCCTGCAATTAGATCCTTGTTTATATAAATATATAATATTGTTAATTTTCCAGTGTTGAAATCTCCATCTCTTCTTTTAATTAATTTTGGGTAAATTTTAGGTGGTTGTTTTGTAGTTAACTTGTTTATATTCATTGTTAAATGCTTTCTCACATTTGTAATGTTAATGCTGTTGTACTAATTTTCCTGAGTTAGCTTTATTTTTAATTCATTTTTTCTTTCTTTGCTGTAATTTTTGATGATTTTCAGTTAATTTTCTTGTTGAACTGATTTCAATTTATCAGATTCTCATTACTAATAAATTCTAATACTCGTTACTAATAATAAAGCTGTGATTTTCCACTGTTAATTTTTTTGTTTTGTTATTTAGAAATCTGTTAATGTATTAATTTTTAAGTTTCTCCCTCTTCAGGGAATCTTAAAAACTGTGTTGATATTTTATTTTCTATTAAAGCATAGATGCATATAGCATGAAACATCTGTAGACTCATCCAATTTTTAAGAAAATGTTGATTTATTAATTTCAGTTGCTTTGAATAATTCAGATGATATGACTCTCTTTTTTATAAATGTTGTGAATTTTGGCCTGTGTAAACATAAAATCTCAGATGATGAATTTGATGACATTTCGTTTTTACATATTTTGCTGAAATGATCAATGACCATATATGGATGCATGGCAAGCAACAAATACAGAAAATTTCAATTCAAACTGACATATGTTACTCACTTTTTCAAATGCATTTTTTATATCCTTCTAGGCAGGATTTGTTGAAAATTTTGGTTGTGCTTTAAAAAATAATTGTGCTTCATTAATTCAGTTTTATATGCCATCAGCTCAGATTTACATAGTTTACAGTGAGTTTTTGGCTTATCTGTTGCATTTCTTCTAGCCAATTCGCAAACATGGATATTTTAAGCCAAGCATTTTAAAAGGTGTTGCTGAATTTTTTTCACATTACTTGTAATTCACACTTTAGTTAACATAGCAGCTATAATGTAATATGCAAACCTACTCTGATTGCCAAAATATTAAAAAGCAATCAGTCAAATACTTGAAACTACCAGCAACTAGTTCTAAAAACTGAGTGCACATATGCTACAATAGGCTTGCCAACTGGTAAGTCTAAATAAGTTATTACTTTTTATTATAAATTAATTTTAATAGATGCATTATTTTAGAATATATGGATTTTAGAAAATATTGAAAGTTTACAAAATGTAATGTTGAATGTTACAAAATGTTTAAAATATTGAAAAGTTTTTATTTGTTGAACAAGTTATCCTATTACTTAAAAATCTAATAATATTTTGAAAAGAGTTATAAAGCTGTAACTTTTTTCTATAGGTCTCTCTACTGGCACTCCAATACAAATAAAAGTTGAACGCCAGCTGCATCGAACAACTCTTTATGTAAATGACCAGACTGCTGTTGCAGATGTAGTCATGAAATTTGTTGATAGATATTTTAGGATGCCATGGAGTCAAGGAGAAAGCTTAGGTTTGTTATAAAAGATAATTATATGTTTATATAAAATCCTTTATTATTTGTCTGTTTTTTTCTTATTCACTATGCTAACAAATATTTCTGTTTTTTTTTTTTTTTTTATCTCATTACACTGCACACAAAGTTTCAGTAAGCTTGGAATAATTTAAATAAGATGTGACTTTGTAAAATAAAAAGATTTCAAATTAAAAATTATTAAAAGTTTTACATATGTATATTATTTAAAGTATAAATTTCTAATAACTCTGGTTGAATTAGTCATATTGCTAATTTAAAAAAGGGTATTAATTTGGGAGGTGTAATCATATATTATAATGGCTTATTTAAGTAACCTTTTGTTTTGTATTAATTCTTTTCTGTGCTTTCTATTTTTTTTATTGGCTTTCACTTGAATGCATGCTGTAGATAATATTTAGAGAGACTGCTTGAGGCAATGCCTAAGATTTCTTTTTGTTATTAAAAGGAACTAGCCTTTACTGCTGTGGGCTATGCTGGTATTTATATTTATATGCTGTGTTATTTCTTAGTAATTATATTTCTGCAATTAAATATCAAGATTTTGTTGAGCCCTCCACACATTGTTATAGATAACTTTTGCTACTTTTCAGTTAAAGTAACAAAAAGCTGCAGCAATAAATATTTTTATTAAATTGTAATTGTATATTAAACTTGAAGATCCAATATAGACAGATCATGACAATGGTAATTTGTCTTAAAAGATGAGACAAGTCAGAATTTTTCTGAATGATAAGGATTACGTTTATTACAATTTATGAATGCCCAATGGACCAGATTGTGCAGTCAGTTAACCTTTCTGTTGTTCAAAAACTTAAAAAATTACCTTTGTGGGAAAATGATTTTCAAAAGATTAGTTCCCATATCAATTTTAGACTTAACTGATTTCGTGTTAGAGTTTAGAATTATTTACTTATTTTGAAGAAGTACAATCTCATTTACAGAGAAACAAATAAGCAGATAAATACATTGCTTCTTTAGCAAAAAGAATAAATTGTAAATAATCTGTAAGTATCAAAGATTATATATATTTTGCAAACTTGCTTTTTAAAGCACTAGAGCCATGAAGATTTCAAATAAACTGGAGATTAAGTAGATAAAATTATTGAATGCTAATAGTTAACCTGTGTCTCCAATCTCTGTTTAATATGAGCTGGTCATAAGTATTCATTTTTTCCTATGATATTTGGTATATCTTTTTAGTACAGGTTAATATTCCCAAGAAATACAAAGGATATTTACACATTTTAGAACGATTTTGATAAAGGATTAAAAAAAGAAAAGAAAGAAAGAAAGAAAACGTTTTAGGATAAAAACTTCTGGCAATAGCTTATTATTTGAAATGAGAAATATATCTGCTACTTTTAAATTTATTATTCTTTCAAAATATCACATGTGAACAAGCTGTGGATTAGAGACTATGTTTTTGCATTTACCTAAGAGAAATATTCCTATTCCATATTTCAGAAATTTATGAATGAATTGTATTAAATTTTGTAAGTACAAAATAAGCATCAATATTAATTGGAAAGGGGGAAACTATCAATCATTACTTCTGTATGAAAATGACTCCAGTCAAATACCTGGAAGAAGTACATAGTGTTTCTGAAGTTAAATCGTTGGTAACAAGAGAAAATCCCTCCGCCCCCCCCCCCAATGCAGAATCAATTTCAGATTCTTGAAGTAGATCTGAAGCATAAATAAATAATAACCAAGATTTGCATGTTAAAAAACATAATTTTCACAGCTTTTGTTGAGGCATGAAGCTCAACATAGAATTTGTACAGCACTGTATCTTGTGACCTTGAGGAAACATCGTTTATCTAAATGACTGCGACAAAAAAGAGGTCTGTTTAATAATCGAAAACAAAGAGAAAAAATGTACAGACCTGGTTCCGTCATTGCAAAGTTTCCACAAAGGGTTTATAATTGTTGCAGGATCCTCTTAGTGGAAAATTAAAAATATGAAGAGTGGAAAGAAATGTTAAATCAACTCAGTGTGTTATTATGAAGAGAAAGTTTGACATCCGGTATTTACAGAAGAAATTCCGTTTCTTTATTCCAGCGACTTTCAAAATGTGAAACTTCATCAACCTAAAGTGACATGTCATACTTCAAAAAGAACCACTGTATTCTTTGAAAAAATGAAGACCAATACATGCATTCTATATGTATCTTCTCAATGTATTTCTGTGAAGCTCATGCTGTTTCTTACACATGTTCTGTTGTGCCTTTTTTTTTTTTTTGAAAAGTTCTTCTATCATTGAGATCATTATGCAGACTTGTATATAATCCGGAATAGAGGTTATCAGACTGAACATTTAAGAAAGTAACTTTTTACATTTTAAACATTAATAAGTGTTCTCATCCTAAAAATGTGTAAACATCCTTTGTACATGAGGTTAACCTAAGAGAAATAGATTAAAATTGTTGTTTTTAGCACAAAATGCTTAATGCCATTTGTTAGAGGAAGTATTCGTGACCTCCTTTTATTTGTTTTCATGACTTCAGCTTCTAATCAAATAGAAAAGCTTTTTTGTGTGTTTCAATATAAAAAAAGCAAATTTTGTACTGTTATACATCAACATTTTAGAACATGTTGTGATCGAAAATCAATCTCAATGTTGAATTGACCATTCAACAGACCATATCCTGGCTGTTTTATGTTGGCTACAAAAAGTCTGAATTTAACACCATATTATTACTTCTTGTGGGATACATTAAGTTTTTGTTTCTCCCTTTCTTACAAGTTTGGTTGATCTTTAACAACATATCTCAACAGTTGCTGTGGTTGTTGGCATGAAACCTTTGGGAAGAACTTACCTTTTGCACTGATAACTGTTGGTGGTGCAAAAGAGTGATGCATAGAACAATTGTTACTTAGCCATGCAAAATTCAGGGCATTTCTCTTAAGTGTGTAACTATTTCAGCCATGTTACAGTTTTGTTTTATCTAATTCTTTTAGACTAACCCTGTGAATAAATATAACTAATGTTTCTTAGGAAGTGTACAGAATTCTCTGCTGTAAAATGTTCATAAGTTTATCTCTATTTCAAGTGAAGTAAATGCAGAATATACTTCCTAGAAAGAGGCTTAAGTATTGAATTTTTATAAATAACAAAGTTGCCAACCCTCTTGATTTAGGCGGGAAGCTCCTGATTTCTGACCGTATTTCAATTAACAACGAAGTTCTCCCGACTTTCTATTATTGTTTAAAATTTCTCATGATTTTTATGTAGGTTGATTTACTACTTCGTTATCTACATCCAAAAAAGCGGTTTTTGATATCTGAAAGCACTTGGCATTGTTGATTACATATAAGAGAAAACCAAAATCGTTTCATCAATGAGATATTGTGATATACTTCTGCTTTGTGTGTGAGAGAGTATGTGCCCAAAAACGTCATGTTATATAAACTGGGAAAAAGTTATAAAAGCAGCA
>KK117210.1:316613-355925 GCA_000611955.2 Stegodyphus mimosarum
GTCAGTAAGAACATGTTGGAATTCAGGAATGTCTTGAGAGCTGTAGTTAAGATTTTCTAAAAGACACAAGTCATATTTTTATCATTTTAAAACTAGTAAAACAGGTTTCAGGTGGAAAGAAATGTATGATAGCTTTCTAAAAAGAAATGAAATAAATTAATCACTTTCTTTCTCACATTGAGTAGTTTTAGTTTACTATATTTCATTTGTATAAGAGCTGCACTACTCAACTCCAAGAGCTGCGTGTAGCTGGCAAGCCATGCTATGGCCACCTCTGGTCTAGAATAATGTTGGGCATCCTGACAATTTCCCATAGTAATGTAGAGTGCAGGAGGGTTTTCGGTGTTGTTACTAAACCAAGGACTAAATTTAGATCCAATATTTGTAATACCACATTAGCAAAAGCTGATCAACACCATAGAGTTTCATTGTTAATGAAAGCAAAATCTGCCACTGTACTTAGCATTTGTATGAAAATTGATTAAAGTTTGCTTGTGGAGAGCAGCACATCATTCCTTTTTTTTACATGTAAGTATTTTTGTACTATTTGCATTTAAGTAGTAACTAAACTTTCAGATATTAATTAGTTACTATTTAAAGTTAAATCATTACTAAAATGTAAATTTCCTTTGTATATAATTTTATCATTTAAAAAATGTGAGAAAATTCTCTAAATTTTGTTTAAAAAAAATTCTTGATTTTTTAGTATTGTATGTTGGAAAGTAAGAAATAAGTTAGACTGTTCTAAAAATGTTTTAATAATTATTATTATTCTTTTCAGAAATTATTTTTCCATCAAGAGGTACATACAGAACTATAGATCACAGTGAGATGTTTCTTGGACATGTTGGTAGTGGAACAGAAACTAATTTCACAAAGTATGGTTTTACTGGATGCATTCAAGGTTTTGTTATTGGAGATGAAGTTTTTGATTTAGAAGCAGCAGCACAAACATCTAATCCTGATGAAAAATCTGGTAATTATTCCAATCAATAAAGTAGTGTGAAATAATAGTAGAATACAATTTTCTTTATCCTTCTCTCTCTACATATATTCCTATATATATATATATACATGCATACATACATACAATACAAAGCCTGAGATCTGGATTCATCTGGATTCTGGTGATTCTGGATTTGGGATTTTTTCAGATATTAGATCATTAGTTTAAATCTAGTAAGATGGCATATAGAAATTATAAAATTAAAAATGTGAAATCATGATTTGTGAAATAATGAAGCAATTATTATCTAAAGGGTAATTAAAAAAAGCTTAATATTTATTTGTTTACTTTATTAAACATTTCTTTCAATGTAAGTTGTTTGAATTTTTGTGCTAATATTGCCTCTTTAATTATATAGACAGATATAATTTCTTGTTCAGTTACAAAGTTCCATTTTTGTAATTGTCCTGTAATTGCTGTGTCGAAAATTCCTTAATTTATTTTATTATTATTATTGTGTAATTGTCCTTAATTATTTTAAGTCATGTATTTGCTGTGTCGAAAATTCCAACTAACTTGTTAATCGAAATTTTTTTCATTTTCAATAACCGTTGTGTCATTTTCTTCACTATCGGTAGCGGTATTTTCTCAATCTAGAACTATACAATAGATTTTGCTCGCTGTTAATCGATTGATGATTGGGTCATTGTGATCACAATAAAAAACTTCTAGTATGTCATCTTCATTTATTACGGCTTCTCCATATTTCTTTACAAAATATATTAATTGGAAAATTTAACCTTTGGTTTGCGATATCTGAAAACTTTATATTCGCGGCTATCATACTCATCATCCTCACAATGAAATATGGTAGCCGGCCATTATTTACAACAACCATTTTTTAAAGTATCTGGAGACACATCCTCCCACGATCTTGCAATGCTCCACACAGCAGCTTTTATGCTAAAATGTTTCAAAAATTCTTAAACAGTCTTGCCATTATTCGAGAAATTTAATATGGATTTTAAAAATGCTACTTTGTATTTGCATTTCAGCATGCCCACTGTTCTGATATCCATAGGCTGAATGATGGACGTACAGTTTCGAGGAAAGAATAATATGGATAACTAAATAGTTGTGTACAATCAAGACGATTTTTGCATCATCAGGTAAACTAATCAAAATTCAAATGTTGCTGAGACTTGTGTATGAAATGATTATTAAACCAGTCATTCATTAACGCTTGTGTCATCCACGCTGTTTTATTTGCATGATACATAACAAGGAAAACCTTTACTCCTTTAAATGCTCAAGGTCATGCATTTTTTCTTATAATGAAAAGTTTATACTTGTGCATAAATTCCTGCAACATTTGTGCATGCTAAAATTGTTAGTCTGTTTGGAAGCTTTGACACCAGTTGAAGCCTTTTCTGAAGACGTTGTCCAGGTATTTTGCAGTACATTTTGCCAGAAAAGAACAGTTTCATCAGTGTCGTAAATTTGTTCTAGAGATAACTTTTCTTTATTAATGCGTTCAATGAACTCATCTGCAAATAGTTCAGCAGCTTCAGTATCACCTGAAGCTTTTTCTTCTGAAATTTTTAATTGCTTTATGCCATGGCGATTTTTAAATTTGGTTAACCAACCTGTCGAATATGTGCACTCAGTTTTTTAACTTCATTTCTTCATGAAATATTTTGTCTTGAGCCATTGGCAGTGGATCCGTCAATGGCAACCCTTGCTGTAACACTGTGTGACCCATTTAATCAGCACTTTAAGACAATGAATAATTTTTCTATTGTTCATTGCAAGTGAGGTGTCAGAATCCACAAAAAATTCAAAAAGTTCCTTTTTCTATTTTCTCAAGTCATATACGATTGAGTTTCCAATGCCATACTCCTTCCGTAGTTTTGAGATGGATATACCTTTATCCATTTTTTACAGCAATTCCACTTTTTGTGTAATGGGCGTTGAAACATGCTTTGACTTTGTACATCCTGTTGCAGCTCCAGAATTAGAAACTCTCTTCAACATAATCAAAAGTTCAAACTTTTGCTGTAATCATAACAGCCTGCAAAAGATAAGTTATATCAAATCAGAAAATTAAGGAACAGTTCAATCTGCTATATTAACTGAAATTCCTTTGAATCAATCAGTAAAGTATAATTTTAGCCTAGCTTAATAGCATCTGCTGTACATTATTGGCTATGTGTCATGAGATTAGTGACGAAAGACAAGTTTTTGTGATAAATTTTATCTTGCTTCTGTCATGCACTGAGACAGTTAAGCATAGTTGTATTAGTTTAGTTATTTATTATGCTTATGTCTATTTCTTGCACACGCTTAAGGCTTATCTCAGTCCTGAATAAATAAATTCTCACATATACTTAAGGCTTATCGAGGGCCAGTTCTAAATATCTTAACACCTAATGCAGTCCTTGCGGGTTCGAAATTCTGCTACCAAGTGCCCCCCTAAGTCCTAAATTTTGGATCCTAGTGCCCCTTAATTCTAAGTACTATTTTGCCATCCCTTAATTTTATTAGTTGGCGCTTCTCTAAATTCTGCCACCCCGTGAGGCCATACGAGCTCTGGTGCTGATTCTAGGTTTATGTGAATAACAAATCAGTTATTCTTAATTCAAAAAGCATGAAATGTAATCTTTTGACCTATGGGTATCATTAACAAAATCTATTTTTAGCATGTGGAAAAATTTTTGTTAAATTTTTCTTTGCCAACGTTTTTAGTGAATTTAATTTAAATCTGTAATCATAGCCAAGTGTAATGTTGACATAAAAGGTTACCATACTCTTTGTTATTTAATTACTATTATAAAAAAAAGTTTAGGCATTGCTGCATGAGTCATAACTCAAGTTGTCATGTGTTGATAAACAAATAGTGATGAAAGCAACATATAATAAATAATGATTCACCAGGTTGGTGTCAGGGATATAAGATATTACTAGACATAAAATTAATGATGTTTCTATGTGGAATGCTTTAGTTTGAGATATATACCTACAGAGCTAGATTGTTTATTGATCGTACAAACTTATGTTAAAATGATTGTTTCTTCAGTGTTTTATTTAGTGCCAAAGTGAAATTAAGAAACAGGGCTCTATACTTGTTTTATTGTGGGGGGAGGAAATGAAATGCACAGGCCTAAAGAATAAAAAATATTCCTTCAAAAAAATTGGTGGCTTTGAGTTTTGGATTTTTGATCATTCCGGATACTGGGCTTCCAGATCTCAGATTTTGTACTGTATATATATATAATATGTGTTTAAAGAGGTTAGTAAGGAATTTAAATTAAATGTATTTCAATTGTAAATATTGTCTCTTAAATTTTTAGGTATTTTAATTCCTGGATGTAAAATGTTGTGTGATACTGAGCCTTGCCAAAACCAAGGTCTTTGCATCGAGAACTGGAAGCAAAACACCACTTCATGTGACTGTTCACTAACATCCTACACTGGAGAGGCATGTCAGAAAGGTTATTTCCTGTTTAAGGTGCTCATCTGTATTCAGAATAGGATACGAAAAATGTCAAGTTTTTTTGTTAGTAATAATTTAAATTGAATGTCGATTGCATGAAATAGTTTTCTGTTATTCACTCATCTTATACAGAAAGGTCCTGAATTCTGCTATGCATTAAAAGAAGAAAATAAGAAATTTGAATGCATGCATATCAAAAGCGAAGTGCTGACAAAGAGAAATGAAAAATATATTCCTTTATTAAAGCAGTATGTAAATAATTTAATAGAATGGAATAATGTGTTAATATTTGTGCTGTGTTTAATCATAATTATAATTAGGATACAGTCTTTGTAAATTGCTGAAGAGGAAAATGATATGAATATGTGAAAATAGTAAAAATTATTTATGCAAATAACAAATCTCCCTCCCCTTTTTTAGATTAGATATATGAAGAATTATAATGATACTTTTTACTTACATATTTTAAGAAGATGAGAAGCACTGAAATTGCAAGATAGTCATAAAAACCATGTATAGTTTTTATTGAAGAAAATAGACATAGATTTTATAGACATTTATTAAATATAGTTTATTAAAATAGACATTTATTAAATACAGTTTAGAAGTGTCACATAAAAAATTATCTTTTTAATAATCAGATATTTTTAAAGATGTTTTAGTAAATTATGAAATTTAACTTAGCATTAAATTTAATTTAAAATAGCTCAGTGTTCTTAAAATACTTTAAGGGTAACTAGATCCTTTCTAATTAGCAAAAAGTGGTTGAATAAATTTTTCTTTTGACACAGTTAAACTACACTTTCTTTGAAGCATATTAAACTTCTTTTTATTTAAATTAATAGGGCGTAAATTTCACAGTTTATTGCAAAATGTCTTTTTACTCCCGTTTATATGCTTATGGTTATATGCCGGTAAAAACTGTATTTTCCCCCCCTAGCGTCTAATAATTTTTAGTCATAATATACATTCATTCCTTTAAGTATTTAGTGAAATTCCACTGTATTCTCTGTTTGTTTGCTTTTATTTATAATATTAATGTGTTTTGTGTAAGTAAACATACTTCCCCTTCTCCAAGAAAAGCAAAATCTTATGATATTATTTCACAACTCATAGTTAAAAATCTAATTTAATTTTTTTTTATTCCCAAGATTAGAAAACTTATTTTTAGATGACTACTCAGAAATTTGTATAAATATGTTTTGCTCTGTTTATTGCCATTAAATTGCAGATTTAAATTTGTAAGGAAGTTTGAAATAATGTAAAATTCTGTCATCATCTAATTGGAGTATATCTTATAAACATTGTCAGAATTATACACTACATGCCTTACCCCAGAAAAGGTTGTGCACTTTTAATATTTCCTTGGACTACCTGTATAGCAAATTACAATGTATTGTGAATGGAATATTATGGTAACATTTATTTTGATGAATTTATTTTAACCAGGTGGTATCAGTAATTCTCCAATATTTTTGTTTGGTTCAAGAAGAGTCAATTTACTCCTGAGGTATTTCTCATAGTGTATCCCACTCATCCTCATTTAGATTAAGGTCAGAACTTTGTAATAGCCAGTCTATGTGTATGAAGAATATCTCTTCTTGCTGAATGTGTATTTAATTGTTTGAAGTCATGAATCATCACATTTTGTCTTGGAACATTGTTTTAAATTGTAAAACAAAATTATCATGTAGTATATTCGAATATCCGTCTTCAGTGAATTGCCGTACAGAGCTTAACTCAGCTAAACAGAAACACCATAAATCATAATGCTTTCTCCTGAGATTTTCTTAATAGGTGAAATACACAAGGTATCCAATGTATTTCCTTATAATCCTGATGAATCCATCGTGATGAAAAAGGATAAATATAAATACACGAAACACATATTCTTCTGTCATTACTCTTAAATTCAATCTTTTATATTCCTTATTCGTTTTTGGAGGTTTTTTATTTATTTATTTATTTATTTATTTATTATTAGTCTTACTGAAAAGTTCCATTCTTTTTACAATGTAATTTTTAATTTTAACCCTGTGGGTTAATATCTGATTGCAGGATAAGGAATGGCTTTGCTTCCCATGCTGAACATCACTATTAGTTCTACAATTGATTTTTTGATTGATTTCATTAATCAATTTAGACATTATTGTTCACTGTCATTTAGGACCAATTTTCGACCACATATTTCCCAAAATGTTAATTTTTATTGCCATTTCTGTAACATTTAATTATATCACCAATTCATAGTCATGTGCCAGTGGCTTTATTTTCTTGCAAGTCTGCCTTTGATGGAGATCAATAACTGTACTCTTTTTTTTAAAACACTGTAATATCTATTCCATGGTAATGATTTTCAATCATGCTTGCTCGGAAATGATTAGCTGTGTACAGTAATAAAGGTTGGATTATACATAAATAAGGGTTGCATTATACATAAATTCCTCCTGAATTTTTGCGTCTTCAAACATGGAAATGGTGTTACATGCCATTCATTGCTTCAACTTTTGCAGTAAATTACTCTATGAATGATTTTTAAATATTCTTCTGCTTAAAAAATAAACAACAAAGACAAAATATGGAACAAAACAAAAACCATTTAATTGAATGCATGAAGTCGATCTAAGAGGTTGGTGTGGAATTACTAGACCACATAGCAAACAATAAAGCAAAGACATCCAAAATCACTTGAATTATGACTATAACATTGCAAAAAATTAAATGGGTTGGAAGAACGTGGAATGGAAATGGCACGCTAATAACAGATATGTTACCCTTTAGCTGAAATGCATGCTTGACAATGGGAAAGCTAGCTGACAATAGTGTCATTGATTGCTTGTTGTGGAAGTAGTGCCCTTTCCTGTAGTAATGCATGTCAGAACTCATGGAGGGTGCCTGGAGGCACACTGCAACCTGCTATCCTTCGTCCCAACATGGGCTATGGTATTCAGGTCCTGTGATCTAGCAGGCCAATGCAGATGTGGAATGATTTCACTTTCCAGATAACTCCACACTGCTTGAGTTTTATGCAGGTGGGCGTTATCGTCCGTAAATATCACCTTGGTCACCACTGCAGTGATAAAATTGACGCATAAGACGTTGTAGAATTTCGTCGTGATATTGGTCGGATGTGACTTTTAGGTTACCAGGAATCACATAAAGGTCAGTGTGTCCATTCATTGCTATCTCAGTCCACAAAAGTAAGCTTTCTCCTCTGTAATGGTTTCTTTCAACGATGTTTGGCACCTGATAGTGTGTCTCTGGCTTTTCCCGTAATATTGCCCTTCGGGAATAGTTCTGGATTTTAAATCGGCCCTATCTGTATAGAATATGTAGCTGCACTCTGCTGGCATCCAACTGCGATGTTCATGGGCCCAATTCCACCACACTCTGGCATGCGATGAAGATAAAAGAACACAAACCACAGGTTGTCGGATGTACATTCCACCTTCATGCAGTCAAAGCAGCAACACAGGTTACTAGCCATCATTCTGTAGCAGAGAGCTGCAACACCAGCTGTCATGCTGATGGTGATCTACGGCATCTTACACATAGCAATAGGAAGTGATGGTCTGCCATTGTGGTAATCCTTCGACAACCAGACTCACATCTTCTACTGGGGTTTTGATTCTTTTGGTAATGACTCCACAATCTGTTGATGACACTATGATGCACTTTCAGTTCTCTTACAACAGCAGATTATCTTGTATCAGCTTGCAACATCCTGACAACCCTCCAATGCATTTCATTATGCAAAAGGTGTCTTTGGCTCATGCTTTCCGTTTTGGCTATTTTGGATTGCATGGAACTTTCATTGCTTGTGAACTCATGCATAAAAAGGTTTGGTATTCCCCTTTTTAGTGCATTGTGTTGTGACTGCAGGATTGTGTTTCATGTTAATTTTGTTTGCCTGTTTACATTTGGCAATGCTGTGTCTACCTCATATGTAAATTATATGTTTTAATTCCTTTTTTTACATTCTTACCTTTTATTGTAGCATTTGTTGCTTATTTTTTAGACAAATGTAGTTAAAAAATAATAAGCAAATGTTTGTGTTTAAAAAAAAAATGAAAAAACTCTTTATATATAGTAGAAATTTTATAATATACTAATCTTATTGCGTTACCCAATATGCTGCTTAAATGTTTAGAATGAAGAAGTAGAAGAAAGAAGCTGCACTATTTTTTTTCAAACTCTTTAACACCTGTCAGTCATCGTTTTTTCATCATTATAGTCAGTATTCCAAGTAAAAGTCTTGAATAATCTTTTAGGAGTTTTAGTACTTATTAAGTACTTCTTTCATCCAAAGTGCCCAACTGAGAGATGAACTCAGCCTTTGATGCAATTTATATCATGTACTCTATTCAAAGCACTGTTTCCCTGCTGGGTTAAAATAAAAGGGGGGAGGAACTACATGCATGAATACAAAATGTCATTGTATATTATATTACTCAGAGCAGTCAAGTTAAAGAAAAGAAATCACTACCATTAATGATTGACACCATTAATGAATACGCGCCAAGCTATTTCAATCCATAAAGTGACTAAATATGTGAATGTAGTTCAGTTATATGTTTATTTTTAAATTATATGGGTATTTTGAACAAAACTCTAGATGCTACTATGCATCAATAAAACTGGGTGATGAGAAACGATTTCTGATAATATTAGAGTATTGCATATTCAAAAAAAAAAAAAACTCTTTTACATTGTGCAAAACAATAAGTAATAATATGGACATTGTACCTTATATTAATTTCTTCACAGTAGTGTCATATTTTTAAGAATAAAATAATTTGCACAAAGTCTAACATCACAAGTAAAAATGTCTGTTCCCTTTAATGGTTAATATAATATATATATATATGATGATAATTATTTTGCTTTAGGGTCAATAATTTTATTGTATATCAAAATGCTGAATTGAAATAGCTATATTCAGGAATTATTCCTGTAATGGGTGTAATTTGCTAATAAATATAATTTCAGAAGTGTTTTTTAAATTGCATTTTTAGTTTCAAGACTCGTTTAAAATTTTAATTTTTGGAACTGTTATGTATTGCACATCTAATTTTTCAATTTTTCAGATATTGGAGGAAATTTTGATGGCAACAGTATGGTTATGTATTCATTTGACAATGAAGAAATATCAAAAGAAATGGAAGAAAATGTAGCTGTTCGGTTAGCATTTTCAACAGATTCAACTAGTACATCTTTTCAGGTTTTATTGTTTGTTCAGTTTCATAAAAGGTATTTGATTTTTTATTATCATCATGTAATGATTTGAATTTTTCTTATTTATTACATTAGATATATTTTTATTATAATATTTTTACAGGAAATATATTTTGATTGGATTAACAGAAGACAGTTCATTGTTAGTGGAAGAAAAGATAGGAAGTGCTGGTAAGACTAATATAAAGTATTATGCATTTATATAATTATGAATTCCTTTTGACATAGCTAGCAAATGCTAATTTTAATAGTATGAAATTCATCAAATAACTACTTCTTGAGCTGATTACTTTTAATAATTTCCTTATGTAGCTCTAGATCTACTCAACTGCTTGTATTAATATACACTCTTTATTTTTACTCTTTTTCTGTATAACTTAAACACTATTGACCAAGTTATAGAAAGATATATACTATTTAAAAATTTGGTACTTTCTGATTATTCACACTCTGACTAAAAAGCCATAAAAAATACTGATGAGGCAATATGCCATGTTGCCAAAAAGAATTTATGTGGCAACCCAGGTATATGCTTAGCATTCCTTCATGCATTTGAATATTTTTGCCGATTGACTGCAGATTGTGATTCCTAATATGGGAATTTCAGCGTTCTAGTCTAGCAATGGACTGCACATTGCAATTTTTATCATCATCTGTGAAATCTTGAACAAACATAGAGCATGATGTGACTCATTCATAAGGATATCACGAATCTCTTTTTTTCTTTCAGATATTAGGGTTTTTGTGCTAAAATTTTTCACAGTGCCAAGTTTGTGCAGCTGTCTGGTTTTTTTTTTTTTTTTGGTTAAAACAGATTGTTATGTACATGGAGAGAAAAACAGTGCAAAAAAACTGAGAAGTATACATGCCTTGTATGGGAAAAAAGAGGCAGCACCGAGTACGTCATTGAAGTAGATGTAAAATACTTGAACATTTCTTTTCAAAGTCACCAATGATTCCGAGACTTTTCGGTAATGGTTCAAGAGAATCAGGAAGTAGTAAGCAAATCGGTCTACATTATCATTAAAATTTAATTTTGCACCAGAAAGTATTTTCATATGGAATAAATGAAGTTCATATTTCTTTGTAATTCTTTTAGCATTTTTCTAGTCTTATAACCCATTGCTACATATATATAATTCATATTCTTCATGCCTGAGCATTCTTATGTGTGTGGTCACTGTAGTGAAAGTGATTTTATATACTGTCATCAGTTTTGATAAGAAATAGTTTAATCGTACATTGGACATCAAATTGTTGAAGTTTAAAAATCCCTATGCAATGCTTTTGAATAAGTTTTTAAAGTTTGTTCCAATGTAGAGAAATCTGAATGAGAGTTATTTCACAGTAATGTGTGTCATACAATAAAAGCCAAAAATTAATTTTAATACTTTTCTGTAAGTGGCACTATTCCAATAACTTATCTGCTTAATATTTCTTATGCTGTATCATAAAAACAAAGCAATCTCTTCATAGTCATATCTGTTTCTTTGTTCTGATGCAGTATTTCTAACAACTCTGTTAGAAAAGAAGTCTTATTATTAGCAGAACAAAAGTGCATTTGGTGACCAGTAAAATGTTGTGATGAAAATAGTGATAAAGCTTTTTAACATACAACCAGACTAATGTCAAAAATTAACATAGTGTTGCAATACTACATTTGTACAAGGTGCACAAACTATTTCAGTTAATGTATAATAAGATGGATATTCGTACATTCACATAATTCCTGAACTGAATAACAATGGATAATTCTTAGGCATAGAACAAGTGATTAGGTATATTTTTTTTAATACAGTAAACAAATCTGTGTAAATGTAGATTTTTGGCAACACATACACAGATGAGGGAAAGATCGGATTTTTTAAGTGATTCCCATGGTGGTCAACTGGCGTGGAAAACAAGTCTTGTGGTAAACCAAGAAACTCCTTGTTTTCCATCTAATTTCCCAATAAATCACAGAATCTCCTCCCCCTCCCCTTTTTTTAGCCTTCACCAAAGAAAATGTTTCTAACAGTAAATGAAATGATTTTGATTGGGCAAACACCATTTTCTTACCCCTATTAATTTTTAGTGTAATTTTTCTTATTAAATGTTATTTAATGTGAAGTGCCGTGATCAACGATAGCCATTTGTGGAATCTTTTATAACAGGGTGGTTAGTGGTCCTTACAAGTGCTTATAAGTCTTTATATTTGAAAATAAATTATAAAGGCCCTTATAGATGCTTACTTTCTCTCTAACGCTCTTAAAAAAAGTAAGAAAAGAAAAAAGGAAAAAAAAATCAGTATTATGGACAGAAAATTCCGTACAGAAGGCTGGTTTTCTTATTCATTACACATGAAAATTTCAGCCAGCTTTTAATGTATCCGATTTCAGTTTGGATGTATATTGGAAGAAGAAGAATAAAGGTACAAAGTGAAAGAATCATTCTTTAAATATAATTAAGAAAATACAATTCATTCATGACATTCTGAGAAACTTTGAAAGTTCAAGGCTAAGCGTGAAATGCTTGGAGGGTTAAATGAACGCACTTTTGTTTTTCATATTAAAGCCGAAACTAAACAACTTTTCTTTCTTATCTGAAGCATCAGATGGTGAATCATACTCCTGGAAATAGCTTTTCTTCACGTTAACGAAACCTTTGATTTGCAAGAGTATAGAGAGGGGGACCTGTTGGTCAAAGAATTGTGAAAGGGGTAGAAAATTCCGGTACATTCCACATTATTTTCTTTCCACCTACAGACTACAGATGATTGTATTTCTATCAAAATAATTTCTGTTCTCATTCCTCTTGGTCAGTTCATATTCGCTTTTATTATGATCATTATGCTTATATTATAAACAGATGTATGAATATTTGTAATAATATAATTGCAGTAAACGCTGAACTATAGATAAACTTAAAAAATGGGCAAGTGTGTTTTTAACACAGATTGGCTTCCTAAGGAAGAATATTTTGAATGGCTTAAAACAAAGCGAAAATAATTGCAAGGCCATGTGTTTGTGGTGTAAAACTGAAATCAACATAGCAAGCATGGGAGAGTCTGCGTTAAAGCATCACATAGATCATAAATAAACTTTTTTCTGTTTAATTATTATTAATTCTGATGTGTTAAATTAAAAACTGCTGTGGACCGCTGATTTGTTTTCAAAATTTTCATTTTCTGCTTTTGAAAAGCTTTTTTCATATTATGCATATACTATATCCTTCCTTGCTATTATTTCTGTTATTTCACACATATCTTCAAAGTTGGGAATTTTGGGCTTACGTTTTCAATTTTTTTGCCAATGCATTATGCAGTATAGAAGTGACGGATCCTAGCCTTCCTCCAAAAAAATCTCAAATATTCAAAATGTTACAGTTCGAAGCAAAATAAGGAGCAGACTTTTTTTTTAGGGGGGGCACTTTCCAATCTGTTCCAATTGAATAGGACTAAAAGTTCTGCAGTCTATGAACCCAAGCGAAGAGTGATTCTGTTCCGAAAATATAACGCAATCTGTTCAAAATTAGAATGAAAACCACTCCAGACTTGTCTCTTTCTTTTCCTTTAGTTTTTTATTCTCTGAATACTGGCAGCCGGGAAGAATTAAGAGGTGTGTATTGTGCAATAACAGTTGCTATATTTTGCAAAGGTAATTAGTTTTGATATTCAATCCGGGATTTGTTTATGAGCACTAAGACTTTGACTGCGTTTGCTGAGCAGAGTATTTTTCAGTTTCTTTGAGCTATTTTTATGTATTTATAAATACATTTTTACAAGCAGCTATATATGTTTACAGTGATAACTGGGCTACAGATCACTTTTTTTTTTAAATCAAGAGCCACATTTGTTATCTACTTAATGTTAAATTAAGATTTAATTAAATTAAGATTTTCATGATATTTTGTATTCTGAGTATTGCAGTGTTACGAATGATACGTAAATATTCTTAAAAATTATATTTAATGCCAAGTAGGTGGGGAAAATACCTTATATACTCTCCCTTTTAAAGGGCGACTGGAGATCAGGGGACCCAATCTCCAAATCCTGGTGGTGGAGAATCATCATCCACCACTATTTCAGTTTGTGTGCCACTGTAGAATTATTAAGTTATTTTTAAAAAAGGAGACTTGAAAAATGAGCGATGCCCTCGCCAGGACTCTAACCTTGGACCTCTTAAATATGCGTTGCGTGTGCTGACCACTACACCTTGAAAGCATGTCAAGCAGGTGGGAGAAATACTTATATGTTAAGCTTTTACTGTGTGAAGGATGACATGAAGCAATTTTCCTCTTCTGATTTTAGAACATTCCTCTTTTTTTTTTTTTTTTTACTTAAATTATTTTGCAATATCTGTTAAGGAAAAACTATCATATAATGAAAATTTAGAAAATGTTCAGAATTTTGATTCAAGTTATTTAAATATTAATATCAGAGAGAAAATAAAGAAATGTACAATAAATTCTATTCATTTCTAGGTGCCAAGCATAAAAAATTTTTTCTGAAAGGGAAAAATACAGCTCTTGGTGGAATAACAAGCTTTTTCCCCACATCAAATCGTGTTACTATCACACTTTGTAGTTCCTTAAATGTTATTTATGCATCGTGAAACTTTAGATAATACTGTAAATCTTCAAAAGATGTCTTGGCTGCTGAAATTTGTGGTGTTTGGAAGTGGTGACAAGTCATTAATTACTCTTATAGATCTATCACTGACATGGGCAAACTTTTTTCAAGTATGTTTCCTGGCAGAGTTATATAGCAGGACACTTTTCTTGTAGTGAGAGAAAACTTGCTTTTCTCTAACATTTTGGATTAACATACATTTTTTCAGAGTCTCATGTATGATGAATTTAAGAAACTATCCCACTTTACCTTGTTATTTGACGAGACTTTGAATAAAAGAAATAAAAAAACCACTAGATTTTCAGATCAGATGTTGACAGTCTGACCAAAATAAAATTGTAACCGATTTTCGACCTCTGTTTTCATGGGACATGCAACAGCTGCTAATATTTTTTAAAATTTTCAAATGGCAGTTAAAAAACTAGATATAAAAAATCTGGTTCAAATAAGTACAGAAGGGCCAGCTGTAAATAGGAATTTTTATGAAACCCTCCAATATGAATTGAAAAAGGAATATGGCATTGAATGTATATCTATTGGTAGTTGTGGCTTGCATATTTTGAACAATGCTTTCCGTAGAGGAGCATCTACTACAAGCTGGGATATACCTTCTATTTTAGGAGCACTGAACCATCTTTTCAGAGATTCTCCAATATGTCGAAAAGATATTTTAACAGCGCATGTGCATAAGACTTTGAATTTTGTAATCATATGTGGCTAGAGAATGTACCAGTATGTTTGCATGCTTTCAAAATTTAGGAAGATATAAAAGGTTATGTCAAGCTAATTGGAATGGAAAATGGGCAAAAATAACTTGCAAATCGTGTGAAATAATAAGAGGTGCAATTTAAGACAAATTAATGCCAGTAAAATTTTCAGAAATTTTTTTTTATTATTATTTGTGTGGTTGAATTGGTCAAACCCTTTTTGGAACTCTACCAAACCACTTGTTCCTTTTTTTTTTTTGCTTTTGATATATACATATAAGTAAAGCTACTTTTGCAACATTTCAAAATTATAATAGAAGAGTACATTTTAAAAATCAGTTCATCACTGAAGTATTTTTTGATTTTTCTGAGAAAAGTATTTTTAATGAAATAAGCAAAATTGGTTTAGGATTTAGGGCTGATAAGCTCTTTCAAGAACTATACGCTAAAAAAGGAAATCATGGATAAAGATTACTTTTCTCTTTAACATGACTCAAACTTTTATTTTATAGCTACTTGAAAAGCTGATGGAGAAATATCCAGTTAATTATTCACTAATTCGAAATGCTATTTCTGTGAATCCAAAGCATTATGGTATGGTGCAAAACAGCACAAAAGCATATGAGAAAATGAAAAGTATATTGATGGATTTTCCCCAAAAAGGGTACGTTTCAGAAGAAGAATGTGATAACATTCTTTTGGAATATTCCGATTTCATCAAAAATGTTGTCCAGTCATAGCTTACGGAATTTTAAAACCTATGATATGAAGAAAATGATATTAGATACTTTTTTGCACACATTCATTAATGAAAAATACCTCAAGTTGCGGGAAGCATTTAAAATGATCTTTATTCTTCCCCATGGGCAAGCCTCTGTTGAACGAGGATTTAGTATCAATAAAAATATAGCGGGGAAAAACATCTGGGGAAAAATTCATACATTGCCCAGTGCATGGTTTGTGATTATGTGAAAAATGCTGGTGGCATACACAATATATCAATTATGAAAGAGATGAGAGCAGTAGCTTATTCAGAGTATGGGTTACAATTGAAAGAGTAGAAAAAAAATTATTCAGGATAAAAAAAGAAAAGTAGAATGAACAGATGAATTGATTTCTCTTAAAGGAAAAAAGAGAAGTTGAAATGCTTGGAAGTAAAGTAAATGAACTTGCTGAAAAGGTTGATTTTTTAAGTAAACCTAATGAAGTGTTAAAAACTATTTGTGAAAAACAAACTCTGTTAATAGAACTGGATTCAAACTTTAATGAAAAGAGAGAGACAAAAGGAAATTCAAAAATAAAAACAATATTATTCATTAATAAGTGTAAATCTTTTTTCTTGTTCTTTTTTTTATACTGTAAAGTACTTTGTATAAATATAATAAATACGTTTTATTCTTATTTATTTTCCATATTTTTAACTGATATTTCATCATTAAATCTTTTAATATAGTTTAGTTTTGCATAGTTCCTCCTCCCATTGAATTCTATAAATTGAACTGTTATTTAAAATTTTAAAAAAAATTGTAATTGTTTCCCCATGGTTGATTCTCTCTTAATAAATACTGAACTTCTCATATTTTAAATTACAGTCAAGGTTCATTTTTCTTTTAAGGTTATGCAGTTGCGTGTATATATGTAATTAAATAGGTGTTTTTTTTTTAATATGCTTGAAAATTGCTTATAGGTGCTTATTTTTTAGCTAAAATATGGCTACTAACCCTGTATAAGGAATTGACCATGTTTAATCATTTGATATTTGTATTTAATTTTGTTTTGCATCAGTAAACACTATGTAACTATATTTACACAAAATATGCACATTAATCATAAATTTTATTTTTGTTGCATTTAAAAGTACTTTGATAAAAAAAAAATTTCATCCCTGCTCTAGATTTTCTCAGTAGAAGTAAGAAGAAATTATAAAGTGAAATTAACCGAATAACTAAAAATTTAGAATATCTGATTATTACTGAAAAATTTCACATCAAAATTTTATAAATAGTTCAATAACCTGAATCATTTATTATAAAAGGAAGTTAAGCCAATTTGAATTTTTTTTAAATGTCATTACCAAACAGTGTGAAAACCTTCTGGGAACTCCAGTTTTCATACGAGGAAACTTTTGGTGTTCATATTTTAAGTCGGGGCTTTATTTCTAAAATTAGAAGTGCCAGAGCCCTATGGATTCAATAACCTGAATCATTTATTATAAAAGGAAGCTAAGCCAATTTGAATTTTTTTAAAATGTCATTACCAAACAGTGTGAAAACCTGGGAACTCCAGTTTTCATACGAGGAAACTTTTGGTATTCATATTTTAAGTCGGGGCTTAATTTCTAAAATTAGAAGTACCAGAGCCCTATGGAAGACTGTCAGGAAGGAAGAAAAACAATGATAAATAAATAAAAAAGCTAAAAGTTAAAATAATTATGGTGTAGTGGCTACACAAAACCCCAGTTGTGATACAGGGTTGAAATGAACTTCTAACTCAAGTTCTAACAATAACATAAATTTTAATAAAATAAAAACATGGTCAGTTGAGATTCCTGATGATGTGGGACTTGGATATGTTTAGTCCTGTAATTTTAGAACTGTGTTAGCAGGAAAATGCGCTATCGCCGTTAGCATTATACACGAGGAGTGATAGTTTGTGTCCATCGCTGCAGTCAGAACGTCTTGGCTTATCTCCAAAAAAACACTTACTTCCTTGTTGCCAAATCTTTTTCTAACTCACAGTGTCGTTACCTGCGCTGAACTTCTGGAGGGGGAGAAGATTCCTTCGCAAAGGTGTTACATCTTGACCCTGATGAAAAGACCTTTTTTATCCCTTTGTCCCTTGGAATGACCTTTAGGGCTGCAACTGGAATCATTAACAAAAACACCTCGTTGGAACAGGATTTCTTTCCTTATGTGAAAAAGCCCAGACTTAATGTGATGAAAGCCCCGACACAGATGCATTCAGAAATCATTCATCCTGGACAAAGAACCTCTATGCGACCTTATCACAACTCCTCCCTCATAGAAGAATTTTTTTAGACTATGGAAGGAAAAATTCTGAGTACTATTCACTGCTTTCAGAACAAAAGTAACCATTTAAGTGATAATAGATAAGCTAATTACACCTTCACTTATTCCTAGATTACACCATCTTGAGACAGATAACATAAAAGCAAAAATGCAACAAAAAGGTTTTAACTACTGCTATTGTCTGCCTGATACAAAGTACTTTACTCAGTTTTGGAGACTAAGAATTTCTAATTCCCACCTCAAAACTGAGCCTTCTCTAAATTTTACAAAAATGCTAATACTCAGGATGAAAAGAAAAAGAAACACTATGCAAACAATTTTGCTTTTAAAATAGTATAATGCCACAACACTACAAAAATCATTTACAGCCATTATCATTTTTCTCAAATCCATCTGCGTTGGATAAGCCAAAGGATAAGGAATATCAACTTTACCCTTGATATCCTCCATGACCTCCTTCATCATCAGATTCACAAACTTGGGGCACTGATTATAGGGTTCAGTCAAATTCACATGGTAAATGGTATCACTGTTATGCTTACCCAGAATCTACGGTCTAGTTGTTTTGGAAATCACACTAGTTACTCTCCAAGCTTTCCCATATTTCAATCACAAAGCCTTCAATACCCTTTTCAAAGTGGAATGCACCCTTTCAACAGATTTGCTTTGAGGATGACACACTGAAGAATGATACACTTTAATCCTGAACTTACCAAAAACTCAGATGTAAGTTTAGTAATGATCTACCCAAATCACATCTACCCAATATCAGTAAACGATCTACCCAAATCACACTGAATCTCCTTAGGGTAACCTGATCTAGAAAACATTTGCATTAAGGCTTGAGTTACACTTTTAGAGCTGAAATTCTGCACAGAAATGGCATCTGGGTATTTGGAAGCAACACAAATTGATGTAATTAAGTATTTATTATCACATTTTTTTATCACACATGCTATCCGCTTCTGATATAACTGGCAGAATCTTCGTTGGGGCTTTCTTTTTATCCCTATTGACACATGCATTGACAGATATCACCCATCTTCACAAATTGTTCAATTTCCTGGTAACAGGTAAGCTGGAAATAGTGTAACCCTGTCATTTGTTTTTGTTACCCCTAAATGAGTAGCTATTTCCTCATGGCATAACTTCCCTTCCCTGAAAACAAGACACACAAAGCTGAAGCTTATCTTCCCCTTTCTTACAACCTGCCCCTCTGACTAGCCTCCTCTTTATAATTCTAAATTCTCTTTACCTTTAGCTTTCCCCTTTCTTCCACAACTAAACTAGTGCATGCCTTTTGTGCTTCTGCGAATTCTGCTGGCGAAATATCCACAAGGATAGACCTTTCTTCTGAACTGATTACTGGAATTTCAATTGACTCCTCCATATTACTTGTTAACTTCTGTTCTTGCAAAATCTCATTATTCGCATCCTATTGCTTCCTCATCTTCGCATCTGAAATCTTAATTCTTCCATGCCCGCTCTGTCTAAACTCCTGCACGCATGAGCCTGACTACGAGTTTCCACAACATTCAAGAGAACCGACCGTTCACTAATTTCCTCTTATCAACTGCACAGTTTTATTTCCTAACAAATAATACTCTTTATCTAACTCCACTGGAGTAACCGCTGCCTTTGTAGTGACCACACCAAAATTACCTTCAACAATGATTTTTGCCAAAGGGAACTTTACATTCTATGTCCAAAGGCTGTTTCACCCACACTGTTTCCCTTAATTATCACTAGTATTAATCCAAGTACTATTGCATAAATCTGTTCCAGCTCCAGTATCTCTCAGATACTCTCTTTCTACCACATTAATTACTGCTTTCTTGAAATATGGCTCAAAACATTTCCCTAAACTCTCCATTCTTAAATTATTCATAAGATTAGCCTTATTTTTTTCCAGCAAAGGCCAGTTAGGTCAGGTAAGCCTGTCCCTTCCACATTGGTAACACCTTATTTTACGCTGTTTCTTGAAAGTCTGCTCTTTTTTAGAAGCCTCCGCTTTTCTGTGCTCCTCCGATTTAATTCTTTGATGACCACTGCTTTTCTGATTATCACTATCATTGGAATTTACATACTGCTGTCTAGTTTTCTTAAATGGTTTCTTAAACCCCACTCTCTGTTCTAACCTTCTTGGGTCTCTTTGAAAAGTCTTATACCTATTGCATTTCTGTGCTAAATAGAAGCTGTTTTAAATTTTTTCCAATTGTCTAAGCAGTGCTCTATTATTTCTAGAGGTACTCGCTGCTTAATTGCTCGGTGAGCATAAATTCCTTAAGACTCTCAAAATCCTGAACTTCCACCGAATCGAACCAGTTCTGTAAAAAATTCTGTCTCAATTCATACACTAAATCTAACCCATGACATCTTTCTAGAATGCCCTTCAAATTTTGTTTTTAGAGTCAAAGAACTAAGCTTGAATCTATGCAAGAGTAATTTCTTAACATGCTGATAATCATCCCCTTTATCTGCTGGTTCTTTTACTATTAACTGAGCTACATCATGAGGTAATAAAGGAATCAATTGCGAGACGCAGTTAATCTCATTAACATCCTCTTTTTGAGCCTGTTTCTCAAATGGCATAAAGAATAATGAAATATCTGTATTACTCGGTTCAAAACATGGTATTAGATCTTTCAAATTAACCCTTTTTTCTTTTTCTCTAGATTGTTCAACTGTTCAAACCGTGGAAGCTAAGTTATTAGTCTCAACTACGTTCATCGATTTTAACTTCTCCAGTTTGAAAACTCACTCCTGTTCTACTCTCTCACGTTACCGCTCTGCTCACTCTTGTTCAGCTATTTTTTCTGATTTTCCTGCTCAGCCAAAGTCCAAATTCTCAGCGCGTATTCTTTTACTACTTCCTCATCATAATCTGTGGCATTAAAAATTGCCTGCCTAATTTCTGTTACTTTATTTGCCTGAGACACAGTTGTATTAAACTCCTCAGCTAACTCTAATAGAAGAGCTTTAGTAAAGTTCCTCATAAACTCATCCATTATGAAAAACTAAAATTAAGAAATTAACCTACCCCAAAATACAAAAAAGGATATTTCTCCAAAACTTGAGTAGTTCCCAAATAATTCTGAACATTAATTGCCTTAAAACACTTAATGATCTCTAAATATTTAACATACATACAAAACATAAATAAAAATTGCTAATGATGCACATTTTTTCTGTACTATCTCAACCATAAAAATATTGTCCAATAATTCTGGACTGATTTAAAACCTAATATTTTCCAAAGCATACCATTAAATACTTCAAGCAATTTAAACTGTTACTTGAACAATAGAACAAACAGTTAAATTTCAATTACTAAACAAACAGTTAAATTTCAATTAGTAAAAGTCTAACCACAAGAAAACTTTTAATTCCCAATAACAGAGCTGTATCCAAAATCAACCTAGTCTCGAATAACTGGCATGACTTCTCCAAAATCACAAAAATGGCACTCGCCAATTTGAAGATGCCTTCGATGACTCTCCTGCCACGAACTTGGTTATGCATAACTCTCCCGGGAAATTTCACTACTTTTCTGCCCTAGATCGCACTTTCTTTCAGCGGATACACGGTCACTTTCTGAAGAAGCTTCACCATGCAAACTGTCTTTACATGCAAAAATAGATGGTTCTTTGCAGAGAAGAAAGTCTCCCTAACTATTCATATTAAGTCCTTTACAACGTTGCCTTTTCTGAAACTTCCATTCAACGATCCGGAACACTCACACAAACAAGATGTATGGAAAGCAACAAACAATGTTAGCTGAAGTCCACAGGTTAGAAGTCTATTCCTAAATTTACTTTCAAAAGGAACAATCCCTAAATGCTGCCACCAGTTTTAATATTACTGCTGTGGTGTAGTGGCCGAAACCACTACTCAAAACTTCAGTTGTGGTACAAGGTTTAAATGAACTTCTAATTCAAATTCTAACAATAACATGAATGTTAATAAAATAAAGATATTATCAATTAAGATTCATAATGATGTGGGACTTGGATATATTTAGTCCCGCAATTTCAGAACTTTGTTAACAGAAAAATGCTCTATCGCTATTAACATTATACGCGAGTGATAGTTCTAGCAGGCCAAAATGTCCTTCACTGCAGCCGGAAAGTCTTGGCTGATCTCCGAAAAACCACTTACTTCCTCACTGCCAAATCCTTTTCTAACTCACAGTGTTGTTATCTGCACTGAACTGAACTGCTGGTGGGGGAAGAAGATTCCTCCTCTTGTACATCACAAAGTTGTCCACATCCTGGCCCTGATGAAAAGACTTCTTTTATCTCTTTGTCCCGTGAAGTAAAAGAGATATATAGAAATTTAATAAATTATTAAATTAATTGCAGAACTTTTAATAAAAAATAAGTTATCGGACCTCATCTTAATTGGGGCTCCGGCTGGAATTACTCAGAAGCTAAGCCAATATCCATCTGAATTTAAACTCTGGTTATATGTATAATGTGCTATTATTTCAAGTATGATAGATATAAAAAGTACTCTTTTGCAGCACACCAATGAAAAAATGTAAAATGTCACTAAAAAGAATAGTGAGAATTCTAAAAACAGAATGAGACTATAAAAGGGAATTTTAATGGAAAATTTGACTTTGGAAATAAAGAGGGAACAGCAATAAATTCTGAGCGCTATGCCCTGTCGATATAATTCTAGCCATCAAGCTTATTTTCCCTGAATACTATCCGATAACAATGTGAGAATAAACTTAAAATTCCTTTGTATAAGTGACAGTAGTGGTCTCCCACATGTGGTTACATCGTTCAAAATGTCTATGGGAAATCTGCAGTAGCACACTAGCATAGCACGTGCATGACCACAGTATTGCTTTCAGTATTTCAAGGAACGAAAAATTTTCTCAGTTTCAGAAATTCTTTGCATATCCTAGATAATAAGCCTTTGACATGTGAGTGTGGCTCTTCCTTCCTTAAAAGTCTCAGCCTCTGTCTAACATGTTTGTCTGAGGGAAAGATAGGCTTGCATTCAGAAATTAGAGTAAACTTTTAAGGCATATTTATTATTAAAATAAAATTTGTCTGCTGAAATTGGGGTTCACTTACAGAAAAGAAGTGCCAGAGCGCTCATTTGGGGATCCATGTGCTCTGGCTGAAATTATGATTTATCTCAAAAATTGAGAAGTACCAGAGCCATGCTCCGGCATTTGGTGGCTTTGTGGCCTCAGGTACAATTTAAGCTCTGTTTTAAGTTTGAAAGTTGTGCATCCCCTTGTAATTCAATTGTGTATATACCAATTTTTTAGGCTTTTTTGTTAACACCCTATGCTTTACTTTCAGAGTTTTCTATCAGCAGAATGCGGTTTAAAATGTTTGGTAATTTTACAGTGTAGTTCATCAACAATTCAGATGTCTGTAGAAAACTTTAAGTATATGCAAAATGGGTTCACTGTTCAATAGTTAGCTACCACTGTATTAATAATTTCTAAGAAAGCATTTCCATAATGACAGGTCATTACTCATGCTTTGTAGACATCTCAACTCATTCACTATATCACATCCCATATACTTTTCATTTGAATGTTGGACAATGTATTTGATTGTGATAGACAAAATGTTGTTTTCTAAATGGGAATGTTATTGAGTTCAACAGAAGATGCACTGAGCTCCTGTAGTGTTGTCAAAGTATTTTTATTTGAGCTTTACTATCTGATGACAAAATCTAGAGCTTGTTATAATTAATCTGCCAAGTATCCAAATTTTTCTTCACTATGATTATTATAACCCATAGCAAAGCTTTCTAAGTACTTAAATGTTAGTTCCCCTTGTTGTGTTTACGAATGCAAGACAGAAATAAGAAAAAAGGCAATTTAACTATAATCATTTCTTATTGTATACAAGAAATAACAGTAGAATATCAAAGCTTTTTTTTTTTTCCAGAATGATGTTTTATTTAATTCTTATTTATTACAGTAATGCGAAGGAAGGCAAAGACTCCAAGTTCATGGTCTGATAATAACCGACACTGGTTTTATTTCTCATGGAAATCAGAAATAGCGACTCTTATTGTAAGCATTAGTCTTTTTTTCCTTCTAGTTTTAATCAAACAACCTTGTTTTTATATCTTTTTTCTGTATTACTGTACAGTATAATATTTCTGTAAAAAAATTGCTGGAAACTCCATCCATTAAATATGAGATTTGTATTTTTTAACTATAAAATTAAAATATAACAGTAGATAAATATAAAATGTATTTCTGTAAAGTGAAGTTTGCTTCTGTATATTTTAGCTCTAGTAGTATGCCTTTTAAGTATAGTAAAACCTCGAATCATGAAGGTAATTTATTCCTGAAGTGTGTTCATTAGGTGAAATGCTTGTAAACCAAAACATGTTCCCTCTAGGGATTAATGTAAAATAGATTAATCTGTTCCTGGACTACAGAGGATTTCTTCAGGTTTATGATACGAAAATCATTAAATCTAAAATAAACACAATACAGATAAAAAAAGACAAAAATTTAATTTAGTTGTGCTGTATCCTTATGTAGGAGAGTGGGTGATATAAATGGAAAGTGATGAGGAGAGTAAAGGTAGAATGTTATTGTTTAGATGAGAAACCCTTTTCATGAAAGCATCAAGAACTGTCTTCTGAAGCATCTTAATTTTTGTCTTTTCTTTAATGGTAACATCACCTAATTCTGCTTAACTCACTAGACCTTTATTTTGCTCAAAATTTGTCCAGTATGATTTGTAATGCCTACATTTTATAATGTTTTCAAAGTGAGATATGACATTGTCACTGAAAGTGATATACTAGTTTGCTACTGCTATATCAGCATTATATCATTACATGGAACTTTGTGTGGCCAGTACATTCTTGGAGATCATAGAGTGTAATTGTTTTTCAGTGTACCGCAAACTTCTTTAGCTGATATTTAGTTTATAAAACCTGCCAAGTTTTGTCCTTTTTGCTACAAAAAAGGAAATTTCAACCATAATGGAATGGAATGATAAAGAATTCTTCAATGAATTATACACAGATGATTTATCGAATTGTCCAAGTGATTTCGAAATAAATGATACTTTATTGAAAGCCGATGAAGAATCTAATATTAGGCTACCAAAACAATGAAGAAGAAGTGTAATAGAATCTGATAGTGACAATGCTTTGGAAGAAGAGTGGATTGAGGATAATATAACACCAACCTTAGAAGATTATTTAACCCTTTTGAGATGGCATGCCTTTGTTTAAGACATTCCCTGGGGAGTAGTGGATGGGAGTCAAAAGAAATCATCCTACAGGCTGGAGATTTTGCGTGTGCTGAGTCGAACTTTAGGGGAAAAAATCGGGGGGTGGGGGTACTTACTTCCTAACTTCATAATTTTTGGTACTTCTTCTTCAATGGCTCGACAGCCTTGGGTGGGCCCTGGCCTTCTCCAGGCATCTCTTCTTTTGGCAACTGTTTTCCAGTTTTTAACCTTTAAAGTATTAAGATCTTTTTTGACACAATCAATCCATCTTAGTGGAGGTCTGCCCCGAGGTTTATTATTTCCTATGAGCTTTGCCAGAAAGATTTTCTTGCAGCAACGATTTTCATTCATTCTAGCCAGATAGTCAGCCCATTTAAGTCTCTGTAATTTGGTGAATTGTACTATATTAGGTTGTTTACAAATTTTAGAGTTAAAAATTAGATCTGCTTTTCCATGATCCATTTATGTGGACCCCACCAAGAATGCAACGTAAAATCTTTCGCTCAAAAATTAACAGAGCTTCCATAAGACTTTTGTAAAGAAGCAATTTAGTTCTTAATTTTAAAAAGCTAGATTTTAAATATCTCTTCAGGGCATAAAAACATCTATTTTCGGTAATGATTCTTTTATATGTTTCTGGGGTCAACACATTTTTATTATTTATCTCTGTTCCCAAATAAGTGAAACTGTTAACTTTTTCAAATTTATAATTGCCAATTTCTAAGCAAGTAAGTTGTAAGTCAAACTTTAAGCAAGGTAAGTATTTAGTTTTATTTTTGTTTATAAATAAATTAATTCTTTTAGAATTTATTCCAATACCATAAATGCTTTTTTGAGAGCCAAGTGGGGTTCAGGGAATAATGCCAATGTCATCAGCATAAGCCAGTATTTTCACTTTAGAGCCTTTTAGATTCTGTATAAGATGGGGCATTATCAAGTAAAACTATGTGAGGTTTTTTAAAGTTTCACTTTGTGATCTTGAAATTTCTTGATCAACTTTATGCGGAATTAATCAAATATGATATTTATTTGTAAATAAGTGCCTCTAGAGTTGTTATAATGAACCAGTAAGATATGCGTTACTTTTGTTTATTATTATTATTTTAGAGTTTTGGTTGATGAAACATTGTCTGTAATTCTAAAAACTCAGGTCAGCAATGAATCATTTTCAAAGGTGTTTTAAGTAATCTCTAACACATAATTAACACTGAGAGACCTTTGGGCATTAGCTTTTGCCAATGACTTATTAATGTGACTTTCATCAGCATTAGCATGTAACAAAGAAGCCTTTTTTTGTGTAGTTTAATTTTTTCAGTTTTTCTTTTTCTTTTTTTTATGTGTGTGTGTCATTTTTATGTAGGCACAGTATATTTTATGATGATCTCCAATTCAGCATCTTCATTTTATAGAGTTAGATCTTCTGAATACCTCTGTGGTCTAGAAATTCTTCCATTGATTTCCTAAAATACTTCAAGAATTTCACCGCAGAAATCTTTTTCAAAATGTTTTTCTGTCTTATAAATCTAAGAAGCAGTTCGCTCATTTATTTTAATTCCTCAATATTTTTGGAATTTTTTCTGCCACAGCTTTAATCAGTCCCTTTGCAACCAATCCACTTCAATACAGCAATGCTTATCCCCAGAATCTTCAAAATTTGTCTTATGGTCAGTTTTATTCTTTCTTTTGCTCATTTTTATTTTTCCATGTTAAACATATACACAAAGTTTTATAAGTCTTTTTTTTCCATGAAGATTTGACATGATTTGCAGTGTAATATTTTTTACAGGTACCTCCTGTTATTCCTTTTCTAAGTATCTCAGTCTTTGAGCATATATTCATGAAGAGAAAATGAAGCATTTACTTATTAACATTTTCTAAACATTGAAACTTAGGTAATAATCTTAAATATTTTGATTTTTAACCCTTTCAGAATGAGTATGCATCCCATATGAATGGTTATCACAGCCGGGCATATCACTCAAGCATCACTGGAGAATGAACTAAGTGGACAGCTGATGCATATGTGCATTTCAACCTGAAACAGTTTTTAAAGTCCACTAGATGGTGCCCTGTGTACATTATTTTTTACCTGAAAATAGTTTTAGGATCCTGACTCTGTGCAAATTCTGCCTGACTTTGGTATTTTGTTTATGAACTGTTGTGGAGGAAGAGAGAAAGCAGAATGTAAACAATCAGAACTGGCTCTTTAACTTTCCACATTATATGAACATTCACAATTTCTGATATTCTTCCAAATGCTTTTTTGTTGTTGTTGCTATTTTTTCCCTACTGTGTGAGCTCTATAAGGGTTTGATATCAGTTCTGTTACACTTTATGTTGCTTTCGGATATATACCCTTTATATTTCAGAAAGCCTTGATTCTGATTTATTATGGGATCAAAAGGAGAAAATATTTAATGATAAATGAGCCAGCTAGTGACAAACATTTTATAATTGTAGATCATGCTATGTGGGACTTTGAGTTTTTTCGTGCTTTGAGATTTAATTCGAGATTTACCACACTCAGTCTTTATTTAAAATTTTGTAGCTCCTTCATGTAGGTAGTTTTTGTTGTATTTTTTTAATTTATTTAAAATTTTTGTACTTTATCAATTAAAACTGTGGAATAATTTGAATACTGCTTTCAAAAATTACTTCTCCAGGTAAATAAATTTTTTATATATTTTGGTGTAAATTAAAGCAAAAAGATTATTAAATGCTAATTTTAATATATATGACAGCTTAATAATAAATAATTCACACAGGTATCGATGCAACCGCTCGAACATTTTTCAGTCTCGCACATATCCTCTCAGGAAACGCTGCATGTACAGTCCAGACTTCCAGATCATTTCCATTCACAAGACACCATGCATAAAATGCATGTCTGCCTTTTTCTGATTACTGTACGTTGACATGTCTTCTGAAATCCATGCTAGAAATGATAATGTGTAAAAAAACTCATTCTTTATCCTTTCCAGTACAGTGCCATCTAGTGGTTCACTGCTTGCTCACTGCCCATGGCCAGAATTGCTTATTTACGTGTTTTCTTTCACACCTTAAATGTTTGCCCCTTGAGTTTCAAAACACCCTGTAGATATCATTATTAAAAAAATAATGTAAAACAAATTTCTTCTTAATTTAAGCTAATTTGGTAACTAATGTATTAAGCTTCCTCAAATAAAAAATTGCATTAGTGAGTTTTCTTTTATTTTCATTTGCTTATCTGTATACTCTAGCAGTGTTTTTAACACATTTATTTTTGTCAAACGAAATTATTCTATTGTATGATTTGCTTTTAGCATATTAAATTTGATTTGGATATTTATCAGGTGGATGGCAAAAACTACAATCCTTTCATCCAAGTAGTTGATACCTCTACAGAAAAATTTGAGGGTACATCAAATGTGCTGTATATATCTGGTTTGCCAAAAAGTATAACTAATGCTGGTGATTATGTTAACTTTAAAGGGTGTATTTCAAGTATGTATAAAATTTATTTTTTTGATTATTATAATTTTTTTGGACAAAATCTTATGCTTTAATTTTCTGATATTTTTTAAATCGCTTCCTTTTTATTTTATTTCTCTTTGAAATGTTTTTCATTTTTTTTTGCATTAGCATTTTGCTCTAAACTGTTCTGAAATTTTGGTGATACCTTTGTTTGCATAGTTCGTTTAATTCAGTTTAGTCTCATAGGGAGGAGAAGGTGTAAACAGATAATTCTATGTCTTAATAATGTTATTTATGTATTTTTTATTTGATTATTTTTAGAGAGGTGTAAGAGATCTCATAGGTTTTAATCTTTAATTTAAAGAAACACATTTTATGCTATAACAGGTACAATGAAAGGTATTTTAATTTCTGTACAGTTTTTTATCACTTTCTGCTTTTTTCGTAAATCCTGTAAATGTATTATAGCTTTGTTACCAAGAAGTTCTTTTAGTAATCTTTAAAATAAATAATTTTTTATTTATTTGAAAGCAGTAAATGACTTGCTAAATTAAATAATAAAACAATAGTTTATCATGCTTCAAAATCTCAGGCAGAAAATTTGAATCTCAGAAAATATTTATTCATATTGCTATTTTTTTTTAATTTTATATGATAATTTAGTAGCAATCAGTCTTAATGTGTCAGTTGTCAGATCTATATTAGGGTTAAATCCTTGGAATAACTTATTTTTATTGCTAAGAATATTTACGTATAAATCTTGGTAAAACAATTCATTTTAAAAGTATATTTTTAACATTGCATTAATTTTAATCTAACATTAGTTTTAAATTTTTAGATGTTATGATTGAATTTGGAGACCTCAAATTAATGCCTCTTGAAACTGCCTTTGGTTACAAAAAGGGCTCTTTGGAAAAAGTCAAAGTAGACGGATCTGTAAATGAAAGAAAATGTGCAAATTTTGCGCAATTATCGGAAATGTTAGCCACATTACCATCCAATATACCACCAGAGGTACTGCAAAAATTTTCATTATTAATTACTGTGGGATTTGTAAGGAATTCTTTAGATTATATATTAATTAACTGGCAATGGAAATGTATTGGAAACTGCATAAAAAACTGTGTTTCTTCTAATTTTCTAAGTACCTTCTTTGAAACTCATTTAGTAAGCTTGTCTTTACCGAACTGTTAACTCATGCTCAAGATAAAAGTTTCTTTCGTTTTTAGTGCAAAACTTTTGTACTGAAGGTTTGTTTAGAAGCTTCTCATGATACGATTTTTAATGGTTGGTAACAAAAAGTGTCGAAATTCTTTCTATTTTCCCAAGATTATTAGGTGTATCTGAAAGTTTTTATGTTTTGAAATGAATGGGAAGAGTAAACATATTTTTATAACTGAGAACAGTGGCATAGCTAGGGTGGAGCAAGGGGGGATATCTGTCCCCGGGCACAGCATTCAGAGGGTGCCAAATTGATGTTACAAAATTAAGAATGAAACCCGTAGAAAAGGGCACAAAATCTCCATTTGTTCTCAGGCGCTGAAAACCCTAGATACATCTCTGACTGAGAAAAGAATGTTATTTACTTAAAAAGTAAATTTGGTTTGCTTTTATGAATAATTGGAACTCTTATAGAGGTATAACATATAAGTAAAATTTGGCTGTCATATGTGTTACACACCAATATTTAGAAATGTCTTTTAGTTCAGAATGTGTACAAAAACTATGTTCCTTTACAAAATTTTAGTTACTTAATGTAGATTTTAAAATTGGTGATTGTGTATCATCAGAATGCATTGATTGCGAAAAAAGCCTTTTAATAGTTTAAAAAAAAGCAGGGTGTTTTTATCTCAGTAGGTGTACTCTGGTAGTTAACTTTCAGTTTAAAAATGCTTTTGTAAATCTGTATGTATCAAGTAAAATGTATGTATGTATAAAAAAAAAAAAAAAAAAAACACACAATATATCCAGAGTATGGATATTTTGTTAAAAAAATTTTAAATTGGAAAATGCTTTATTCTAAATTTGGATATACTGAAGCATTCTCTTCTGTGAAAAATAAAATGAGTACTGATTTAAGTTTTGAAAATCACCCATTTTCCTTAAAAAGCCTTTCATTAGGTATGTGGTTATTAATCAGTTAAACAGACCGGCTGCATAAAATGCTAATAATTTTCTTCATGGTTAATAAAAATATAAGCACGTTTCTGTAACATATCCTCCACAAAGGCAACTCTTTCTATGCAGATATCTATAGTATATTTTTCCATAATAAAAAAATAGTCATGAGATGAATTTTATATATCTGTATGTTGCAAAGTTTTATTATTTAAGCATATTGTAGATTCTGTTTTACCTTGATATCTGAGAATACACCTCATAAAATAGCTGAAACTTTTTTAAGGGGTAAATAGATATACTAGTTCAACTGACATTTTAACTTGAGATTTAGTGAAGGTAGTGTGATCTTTACATACTATGAAAATAGATGATAGAAGCATGAATATTTGCAGGAAATTTATCACACTAAAGAAAAGTAAAAAGTTCTATCTTTATAACATTGTAAAACGTCTGCTAATATGTTGTACAAATCTTTCTTTGTCATTTCAGCCTCATCTGCATTAGTTTACAAGGCATTTTCATCAAAAAGCCATCTGTCAGCCTTTTCTTCTTTGGTGGTCTTTGCGGTTTTTGCATTTTCAGTAGTTTCTTTTGTTATCCGTTGCAGGGAATGTTACTGAAGTTTTTCTGGTGGAGTTAGCATTCAATTCATCATCTTCAGCAATTGACTCTTCCTCGGAGAAGTGCTTCTCTTCTGAATCTCCCTCTGTGTTGGCATTTCTCCTCAATGGCTTTGAATCTGAGTGTATTATGTTTTCTTGAATTTCCTCTTGCACTCATTCATCATTAACAGCATCATTTTCAGTGACCACTTTAAAAAGCATGTCATTTTGTAAGCAATAATATTCATGCAGCTTAGACTTCAAAACTTCTTTTATAGCTTTTATATTTTAATCAGTTTCTCTAGCTTGAATAGTCTTAAATTTTACACCATTCCGAATTGCCATATGTAAGAGTTTCTACTCAAAGCATCAACATGTTGCTTACAGCTATTAGATCTATGTTCAGTTGTGTAATCATAATCTTGTAACATTAATGCCCATCTAGATAGTTTAGTACCAATGCCTCTTCTGCTCATAGTTTGTTTGAATGCATTACAATATATCACAATTTTAAGTGCAATGTGCCCAAAGTTTTTTTAGAGCTTCTATGACTGCTTTTAATTCATAGCTCAAATATTTATGTTCAATATCTATTGTCTTCCTACTCATTTAATAAACTGGATGCATCTGATTATCAATTAAGGAGTTCTGTAAACCATCAGCACTAGCAACAGTGTGTATTTCCGTTTCTGCTTTTGAATTATAAATACATAAAACAGGGTCAAATGACAAGATGCATTTCTGTTTGTTAAAAGCATAAAGTTCTTTAATAAACCACTAAGTGGTTTTGCAATTAATTAATAATTAAGTATGAATTTTCTGAGCTAAATAACTTTGAACATCTTTTACATAATTAGGCTCTGGAAAGTTAATGAGTGCTTTGATTTTAAACAAAAAAAGGATATAATTTCACATCTTTAATTTTGTGACCTATAAATTTCATTTTCCATTTTAAAAATTGACATTTCTCGGTGTTTATTCCTAGTACATATTCCGATGCAGTCTGTAAAATGTTTCATTTTTGGACACTATATCTTTGGAAAATGCTTGGGCTGTTAGCAAGACCAACGGGGACTTTCAAAAATTTGAATTGTCAGTTTTCCATTATGAAAGATGTGTATCTTCTACTTTCTTTGTTTGCTTCAACATGAAAGAACCCATTTTTAAGTGGAAAGCTAACATGAATTTTTTTATTTATTATTTATTTATCTGAAGTCTACACATAGCTAGTATGAACCATTTTTTCCTGCTTAATATAAAATTATTTGAGTAATCAGAACAGTTTTGTTTTATGATTTGTTAATCTAACCACTCAGAAATCTGTTTATCCATTTCATGCTGCTCTACAGGGTTGAAAAGTTGCACAATGAACCGGAAGCTTGCCTATCAACAATAATCTCATCTTCAAAGCAGATGGTTTTATTTTATTTGGTTTATAATTGAATACTAATTGTAGTGTTTCATCTCGTACCCAGTCTTTAATGTGATCTAAATCAATTTCCTCATCAGTTTAAATAAGAAGAATGTACATCAAATAATTGTCTGGCTTCAGTTTTTTTAATTTTGACTGCCTTTTTATTTATAGTTAATTGTCCTTTCCTTAAAATATCTGTACTAATGATAATGTAAAAACATTTTGTTTTATGTGATAACACAAATATTTGATCTAAATGAAGAATCATCAATTTCAAATTCACTTCAATCAATTTCAAATCTCTCTATAGGTTTAATTTTCTAGCTAGTTGCAGATTTGCTGGCTAAAATTCAGGGGAACATATCTTCTTATCTTCTCGAATTAACATTACTTGACTACCAGTGTCTATTAAAGTGTCGGTTTGCAAATTACCTAAATTAACAGCTTTATTCATTTCTTTCTGAGAAGTCTGAGCAGTTAGAGTAACTGTTTCAGTATCTTGGTTATTTTTTGGGATCCATGGTTTTGTGTCCAAATAAGTTACATTTAAAACACTAAATCCGCTACTCTTCCTGTTAAATGAGTTCGATTTATGACCTATACTTCCACAATTTTAGCACCTTGGTTCTTTATTCTTACTAGGTGCAGAGGTGAGGAACCTTTTTACCATGAGAGGCCACATTTAAATTAGGCATAGGTGCGTCATCTGTACAGATACTGACTAAATTACTGACATTTAATTGTAATCGATGGCATATTTCTCCGAAGTTTTCGAAAATGTCAACTCCGCGAGTTCTTCTAGTTAGTGTACTCAACTCAAGAAGTTCTTCGTAACACTGAAAATCTTTAGTTATAGCACAAATAAATTATAAAACTTGTGCCAAATCAGTTTTATCAGTGCTTTCATCTAAATCAATTGAAAAATAAACATCTTCATTTTGTATAATTGTACAAAATTGCTCTGCTACATTTTCAGCTAATTCATGCTGTCGGTCTATTATAGTTTCTCTTGAAAAATGGCAGTTGTTTGTATTTATCAACTTTTTCTTGATCTGACATATCTACTGCTTTCAACAATACATTCTTTAATTATTTCTATGTCGCTAAAATGACCTGCCTCTTTTTTTAAGTATATGTGCTATTTTGTAAGTAACAGCAACTGTAGTGGTATTTTTCTTCACAAAAGCATTAAAGACGCCTGTTGGTGATGCTTTTCATTATCCAATTTTTGAATTGCAGTTTTTCAAGATTCACCTTATAAATTGAAATATTTATGTTCTTTACGATTCTAATAGTGTTTCTTTCCATTCACTTTTTTCAAAGTAGTCAAAACTGTATTGTGCAATAAACACATCATTTTATCTTCACAGATGTTAAGAAGTAATCTTAACTTCCATTCTACATTAAATGTTCTGTTTTCTTCATTTAATTTTCTTCTCTTGCAATTTGATGTGATAAGAAAACATATATTTACTAAAAATGTAATAAAACCGTGTATTAGTAGAACTTCAGAATAAGTAAGTAAAAGAATTACTAGATTTTCATAAAGACCGATAGCAACACCAGATGAGACTGTTACAAGCATGACAGATAACTACAAATCACCAACTCTGCAACATGCAGGAGACTGCTGAGTAGTGCGAGGCAGAGGAAGAAAAGTAGGTAGCAAGGTAGACCCCTTGGTACCTTCTTGATCCTCTATTCTAACTTCCTTAATAGGTACTGTCTGTCTATCAGAACAGCTGCTGTCATGGTATCTGGTAGGTGACAACAGTGTTACTGTATGTCAAGTAGGGGTGATACATAGCCAAAAATAAGAACAAGACAGAAGAATCTGTATTGTTGTATGTTGGCAAACTGAAAAATTGCCAGAATGGCAATAATTTCAGGCTAAGAAAGAATGCTAGAATTGCAACATTCTAATTCATGTTATGCTGAATAAATGGCAGCACATTATTTAATTCTGTTCTATAGAATTAAATATTAGTTATACTTATCCCGTTATCTTCTAATCTATATAATTAAATATTAATTAATACAAGAGCTAGAGGCTGCAGCACGTTCCTCATCTCTGGTATAGGGTATGCTTTATTTTGTATGTTGGAACTTCTTTAACTCTTAGGCTTTGGTATCTGGGACTAGAATTTTCTCATAAATTTTAAATTTCTCTCTTAATTCAGAAATAGTTTTACAACCGTACAAAATAATTTTGTTGCTATTTGGATCAGGGGTTTCATTAATTGCATAATCATTAATGAATGAATCATCAACAGAACCTAGAAGAGCTATTTCTTGCATTACAATAAAATACTCACAAAAGGATCCACCAGGTTTTAAATGTTGGTTTTGTATTAAGTCATGAAGTTATGCACTATTTATTTTAGACTCCTCCTTTTTTTTTTTTTTTTTTTTTTTTTTTTTTTTTTAATACTTTAGAAGAGCTAGTAAGCAATTTGTTTAGTAAACACAATCTTTTGTACCTCAGATAACCAAAACAATATAAAAGATTCTTCTAGATCATAAATAAATGATTTGACTGGATATATATCAGTTCCATTAAATTCTGAAACAGTTTTTAAAATTTCACAAAAATATAATGAAATATTACTAGGCACACCATAATGTTTTTAGTCTACTGAATTATTTACGTTAAGTGATGCTCACTTAACCAAATTGACATCATCATCATTATCAGAATCATTAACACTTTTGTTTTCAGATAACTCATCATTGTTGTCAAATTTGGATTGTAAAGGCTTACAAAGACTCTTTAATTTTAAATCACAGTTATTATCAGCATTGACTCATAAATAAGATGTAACAAATTACACACCAAAAATGAAATTGCTTGGAGTGAAAGTCTGAAGTAATTTTGTTTTGTTTTTGCAACACTAAAATCTGATGCAAAACTGGAAAATTTATGCAATCAATTTTTGCTATTACCTAAAGTTCCAAATATAATTTGATGCAAAATGTTAATAGACTTGCATCCCAAAGTGGGACCACTTCATAAAGCATCTGAAATTCTAACAATAGAATTAAATGTGGTCATTTTTACTAGCATGTTCACTATTTTTACAACAATATGCAAACAAATAATTTCAAACAAACTTACTTGTTGTAATCTTTCATTTTTTCTTTAACCTGAACTCATCCAGGCTGAGCCCTAAAAAATGTGTAGATTCCATCTTACCTTGGTGTCTGACACTTTGTAAAATGATTGAAACTTTTCTAAGGCAATGGGTAAATGCATACACTAATCCAAATGACATTTTAACTTGAGCATTTAATGAAGATTATCAACGATTGTTACGGGATATGAAAGTAGATGGCAGGAGCATAAATATTTACAGAAAATTTATCATACTGAAGAAAAAAGTTCTTTCATCTTTGTAACATTGTAAATCTTCTGCTAATACTTCTTACTCATCTTTTTTTGTCATGGCACCTTCTTCTGCACTTTCTTCACAAAACAATTCTGCCAAATGAGCTGCAGTGCTGTCTTTTGGCTGTGAAAGATGGCATCCTATGACATTAATGTGTAAGGTGTGTCATAAGGTAGGGATTTCAGTTTTTAATAAACAGTGATGCATATTTTACTAATCACATGTAAATTCTAAAAAGTGAGCATATAGATAGAGGCATGGTATCATGTTTGCATATGTTAATCTATTTCAGAAAATGTTTTTGTTGTGTCAAAATAACAAAAAAAAAAAAAAAAAAACAAAATCAGTGTATGAATTGTTCAAATATAGTGTTTGTCTAATTAAATATGGGCAAGCACATTATAATTATCTGTCTAAGGGAAAGTATTCTTTATTGGAGAAATTTGCTTGTATATAATCTCGTATAGAGAACCATGAAACGGCTGTGTTTGCTTGGATTTAAACCAGGGTTGAACTGCTTGTGTTCAGTAATTTTGTTTATTCAGCCACTATTAACTTTAACATAAATAATAGTTAACACTGCTAATTAAAAGTTGTTAATTTTGTATCATTGTATTTAATCGTTCTTTCACCTGTAATTATCTTTAAAATTAAGCAGTAACGAATCTTCTGTTTGTTTAAGCATTTTATGATTGAAAATTTTTTTATTTGCATAAATAAACTTAATACTTCTAATAATACTAATAATCTTAATACTTCTGTTTGGTGTAGATACAAGGCCCGGAGTGGTTTCCTGAACCACCTGTTACTGCTTTATACAAAAGTGCTTTTTCTGATATGGCTTTATCTCCTCTTGAAAGCATTACTAGGGCAAGCAGTCGTAAGTTCCATTTTCATTATCAAAAATAAATAGTTTAAACTTCCTGATGAAATGTAGAAAATATGTTTTCTTATAAAGGAAATGTTCTTAAAAGGTGTTGCTGCAGTGATGGGGGTGCTTCTGATTATAGTTGTGCTTGCTCTTCTGTTTTATATTTATCGCATACAACGGCGGCATAAAAGAGAGAGAATGGGTGATGAGTATCATGTCTACAAGAAAGGGAAGAGGAGAACTACTAGTGGAGATCGCAATCCAAAAGGTATGCATGAAGTCCTAAGCTTCATTTAATTCCTTTAAAATGAAGCAAATTACACAGATTTTATTCCTTTGTAACATACAAAAGGGTCTAGATTGACAAAACAAGCTTTTAAAAATGCTCAGGGCAAATATTAAATTGGTAAAAACTAGCCGGTATCAAACATTTGCAAGCTGAGGCGTATGAAAGCTCAGAACATGGTACATGTACATACTGAGATATTCTCACTGAAACTCAGAAACATGATACTTGTATTTACTTAAAAATTGGCTTAGTTATACAATTTTGTGAGAAAATTATCGGCTAAATGATATTTTAGTTGAAAATTCATCATTGAAAGTATCATAAAAATGAACTATTTTCTGCATTTATAAATGACAGATGCAGGGTATTTCTAAAGTCTGAAGACTTCAGAATGTTATAGCTTAAAAAACATGTATTTGAATGAAACACCTACAGTTTAGAAGAGGGAGCATTCAAATTTTGTTAGATTATGTCCAACTCCCTATATGAGATCACCAGCCAGTGATTGGAAAGCCTTTTTCCTGTTCCATGCATGCAAATGTATTGCAAATCTGCTGCATGATTTCCTTGGAAGATTCAGCAAAGCTTCTACTACCCAAAAGAATGTGGAAGTTTATCAAAAATTCGATATATGTGTCTCCTTAAGTAATGCTCTGAATTTTTCAACTAAAGTAGGAGAAGAAAAATTGAAAAGTCAAAAAAAGTAGTGTCTTACATCAGAGATAATAGTTCTGTATGTTCACATGACCTCTGCCTTCATCACAATTTCAATATCTGTTGATTTTGTAAGTTACAGACTGTTATTTAATTTTTAGTTATTTTAATTCATATCTGAGTTTTAATGAAAATTTTGAATTGTCATTTGTTTAAACATTCATTTTTGTCTTTTAAATAATTCTTATTAATTTAGGTTATCCATTGTTAAATGCTTCCTCACATTTGGATTGCTAGCACTTTTGTGCATTTTTTTTAGAATTGTCAGTTCCTTTTTCTAATTCAGTATTATTATTATTTTTTGCTTTATTTTAATTGTTAATGTTTTAAATTGAATTGCTTTTTTGACTTATTTAAGGTTGTCGGATTTTGATTACTAATAAAATCTTTCATTGTTAAATTTTTTTGCATTGTTATTTAGAAAAGGAATTTAGATTTAATTTTTAATTTATCTTGATTGTTTACTTCTTAGCTGTATTATAATCAAGAGAATGAATTTCATTTCATTCTTTGCTGGAGTGCCAATATATGGTGCTCAGGCTACAAATCTCTTTGTTATCACTGTAGAGTCGGGGGGAGGGTGACTTAAAAACAAAATTTGTAAAGCAATAAAATCATCAATAGTAGCATTTAAGTGCATAGCATTGCTTTACACACTTTTGCAATATTTTTTATTACTATTGTTTTTACGGAATTAGCCTATCAATCAATAATGCAGGTCTTTACTTCCTGAGTTCAAAAAGAAAATTTTAAAATGGCCATTTACACACAAGGCAGGCAACTCAAGAGGATGCTTTTTTTTACCGTATTTTTAGTATTAATTTTTGAAATTGCATATATCATTATATATATATGAGATGTGATACAGTGAGAGAAATTAGTGGATAAGGTATCAGTTAATTTAGCAGTCGTGAGTAGAAAGTAATGGCATTATAGTGTATACCAACACAGTTGCAATCAGCTGTAGCCATCATGAAGATTAAATATTCTTTTTTATTTCTGAACAGGAACAATTATTTAGACACATTTTTTCTTAATTTGTACCACACTAGAAATGCTAAATATGGCCCACAATTTTATATGTGCAATTACATTTTAGAACATTAGATGAAAATTGAAGAATGATAATGCAAATGCTAACTAACAGATGGAAAAGATGAAGAAGACCATACATATCCAATCAAATTAAAGCTTGTAGTAGTTTGGATGAT
>KK117210.1:355945-430758 GCA_000611955.2 Stegodyphus mimosarum
AGGGGGTTGTATGTGTATTGTGTTATAAACATTTAAAGGGCTACTGTAATTTTAATAATTTGTTTCGATTGAAATTAATTTGTTAATAATTTTTCTTCATATCTATTATAATCTTCCTACCTAAGCCGAATTTTGTTAGCAGGGAAAAGAGAAAAATGATTAACGCATATGCCAAATAAATAAAGTTGTCCTTCATTTAATATTTTTTTACAGAATTTTAATAAGGAAAAAAGCATAAAGAATGTATTGGAATTTTATAGATACAATAAGACAGTTAACCCAGTTAAGAACAAACATTCTTGTTGTAACTTCTGAAGTCTTAATTCTGTTTTACTTTATCAATATGTATCAGTTCTAAAAATATTTCATTTTAAAATTAATTTAACAATTGATATAAAATATATTATAAGAAAACAGCTATTGCAGATAATTTTGATCATTTGTGAAGATGACCGTTTTTTAGAACTAACATTAATTTATATTCTTATAAATATAAACCATTTTCAGAAGTGGTTGCCTTAAAAGCTTCTACTGTAGTCATATTCCATTGTTCTGTGAAGAAATCTAATGCTATAGAAAAATAAATTTTTCACATCAAATTATTCCGTTTTGTTTGATTCGTGTTATTAATTTTAGTAAAATATTTCTTCCTTTTAAAATAAATTGACTAGTACTTGAACTAAACTAAAATATTGGGGTTTAACGAAAGTTTCCTGCTTGAGCATATATGGTCTGTGCACAGTTTGCAATGGCATGTTTAATCATATTTTGTCAAAAGATTTTTGGCATTTGAAAGAAAGAGACTTGCTTGAGAACACTGAATTGTGAAATCTGTAAAAAAAAATATTGTTACCATTAAGTACAAGGGGTCTGAAATGGAACTATCACGTTACCAGATTAGAACCACCATTTGCTTCCAATTCTGTTGCAAAAAGTCAGCTACAGAATGTCACAAAATCATGTGTACAGCTTTATGTACTAATGCTATATCATATGATACCTTGAAGGTTTGGTACCAAAATTTGAAAAACAAGGATTATGACACAGTGCTCTGGCTTCTGATGTGCTCTGGCCTGCTGATGTTGATGATGCTTATCTGTGAGAGCTTGTGGAAGAAGATCAGTATGCAACCACTCAAGAGCTTGTTAAAGAGTTAGATGTTAGTGCCATGCTCATTAATCTCGTTATGCATCACATTAACTTGATATACAAGTTCAATTGCTGGGTGCCGCATGAGCTGACTCAAGCAGATAAGGATAGACATGTTCAGGCTTGCACTAATCTGCTCAAATATCAACACAAGGAAACAATTCTGGACCGGATCATCCCTTGTGATGAAAAATGAATTTACTTGAACAACACAGGCTGAAAAGGGGCTTGGTCTGCACCCAGTGGGTACGTTGGCAATGTCGCAAAGTGCAATTGGACTAACAAAAAGATCATGCTTTGTATCTAGTGGGATTATCGTATTATTAGTATTATCCACAAAGAATATCTGGAAAAAGGTAAAATCCTCGACAGTAAGGTGTACAGTGAAATGCTAGTTTATATTTGGCACTGCTATCAGGGGAAAACATTGAATGGAGTTTCAGCACGAAAAGGTAATGTTCCATCAAGATAATGCAAGACTATATGTGTCTACATTCACCAGCTAGACTCTGTATGAACTCAAAAGGGATCTTTTGCCACATGCACCATATAGCCCCGACACTGCTCCTTCATACTTCTACCTTTTTGCATATCTGCAGCTACATCTTGCTGGTGCTGTCTTCCATTCCTGACAAAATTTCCGAAATGAGGTTGACCTGTTTTTGGACTTGCTGCCACCAAGTTTCTGGGCTGAAGGCTTTGGAAATCTGTCAAAATGTTGGCAGAAAATCAGAGATTTAGGTGGTGATTACTACCCGCACTAAAGATGCTATTTTCATGTTTTTTCCCCCTTAATTTTATTAAGAATGTTTTTTGGCGGAAAACATCACAGCCAGATGAAATATGTAACAGAATATATTATCGTAATATACTTGATTAATTTATTAGCGCGTAGCAGGAAAGTATAATATAAAAATACACGCTTTTTATTTTGCAGTTATTTAAAAGGAGAAATAGCTATTTCTCATCTTACTCATTTTCTTGGTCTGCTATCTTCATCTCTCTCTTTTTATAAATATCTTGAGATGTAGTAGGTTATTTTTTCTTCCAATGACATATTCATTTGAAGTATGGAATCATGAAGTTCCAAATACGTTCTGTGTGGTTTTGGTCGAAGTGACTTTTAAAAATACCCTTTCTGCAGTTGTATTGCTTATTGGAAGACTAAATAAAGCAATCAAACAAATACGGGAAAACTCCAGCAAGTGCTGCTGAAAACTGTTGGCCCCTGCTGTTTGACCCAAGGATAGCCAGACACCAACTTCTTAAGCCTAAATAAATTGTTTTTATAGATCTATTTCAAATTAATTTTTGTAAATATATTATTTTAATATATAACAATTTATTAAAAAAATTCAAAGTTACAAAAAGTAGCAGAAGGAAATGATGGAGTAGAAAACATTTCAAAAAATCACATATGCATACATATTTAGTCACACAGGTTTAGTAGCAAATTTTTGAGAAATTGCTCAATCTGATAATGTGGTCTCTACGAAATAGTTTGAATCAACTGAAGATAGGTATTACAGTAATTAATTCTCTGTCAGTAGACATGCTACATAATGTATCAGAAGAATTCAACTATCAGTTTGATATGTGCCCTGTAGCCATAAAAAGGCACATTGAACATCTGTGAGGATTTCATTGAAAACTTGATGTAAAGATAATTATTTACTGAGCATCACAGGTTACCAATATGCTCTTAGACTTACTACTGCTAACACAGTTTTTTTGTCTCATTAGCTTTTTTTATAAATTATCACTTTCTTCACACTTCTGTCATGTAAAATTCAAGAGCAAAATCACAAGACATTTAAAAATAGCATGTCTTTAGAATTTCTGATAGAGTATTTGGGGTTGGCAAGCATTTTTTGTATTTGCTATAATATTTTCTTGAAAACTAGCCTCTTGAGGGGGCAGCTGCTTAGTTATCATAAAAAAAGAAAGAAAAAAGTGTATAATAATCTTAACGAAGTCAGCTTAGTGTCATTTCATAAAAATATTTAATATTTTAGTCATCTCATAATTTAAATGAATTTTTATTTAAATCAATTGGATTAAAAAGTAGAAAAAATGTTTTTAAGACCTGTGTTTATTGCTTTTCAGTCACTTTGTATGCTACTTAGACAGTGACAACACATTGCTTTCAAGTAGCAAATTTGTGGATTTAAATTGAAAAAATAAATATCTTATATTTTGCCGAATAGCAACAGTCTGTGGGTGCTAAAGATAAAAATGTTTTATTTCCAACAGTTTTGCCACTTATTACTTTCAAATCCCTGAATTTATTAAAGAAAAATTCATTAAATTTTTATAGAATATGAAATAAATCAAAAACATATTTAAAATTAGATGTGTCCATGTTTGGTGGAGAACAATATATTGAGTCGGCAACTAATTGCGGATTTCACTCATAGATGGCTTCAGTTGAATTTTTAGGTTTGCAGACGTTGTACAAATGTAAAACACATTTTGTTATTTGGTAGTTGGCAATTCAGTTGTGAATCAGTAAAAAAAGTTTTTTGATCGGTTGCTTAGTTTTCGTTTGACGTTCGTTGAAAAATGGAAAATCAAAAGGAACATTTTCGTCATATTTTGCTAATTTATTTCCGCAAAGGGAAAAACGCATCGCAAGCTCATAAAAAGTTATGTGCTGTTTATGGTGAGGAAGCCTTAAAAGAACGGCAGTGTCAAAATTGGTTTGCCAAATTTCGTTCAGGTGATTTTTCACTCAAAGATGAAAAACGCTCTGGTCATCCAGTCGAAGTTGATGACGACCTAATCAAAGCAATAATCGATTCGGATCGTCACAGTACAACATGTGAGATTGCAGAGAAGCTTCATGTAGCACATACATGCACTGAAAATCACTTAAAACAACTTGGCTATGTTCAAAAACTCGATACATGGGTTCCTCACAAACTGAAAGAAACGTATTTAACGCAACGCATTAACAGCTGCGATTTACTAAAGAAACGTAATGAAAATGATCCATTTTTAAAACGACTGATAACTGGGGATGAAAAATGGGTTGTTTACAACAATATGAAGCGTAAAAGATCGTGGAGCAGGGCAGTTGAACCAACTCAAACAACATCAAAAGCTGATATTCATCAAAAGAAGGTTTTGTTATCAGTTTGGTGGGATTACAAAGGAATTGTCTACTTTGAACTCTTACCACCCAATCGAACGATCAATTCTGATGTCTACATTGAACAACTAACGAAATTAAACAGTGCAGTTGAAGAAAAGCGGCCCGAATTGACAAAGGTGTTGTATCGAAAAGATGTTGTATTCCATCATGACAATGCAAGGCCACACACATCTTTGGTCATTCGGCAAAAATTATTGGAGCTTGGATGGGATGTTTTGCCACATCCACCATATAGTCCCTGACCTTGCACCATCTGATTACTTTTTGTTTCGATCTTTACAAAACTCCTTGAATGGTAAAAATTTCACTAATTATGATGATGTCAAATCGTACCTGATTCAGTTTTTTGCTAATAAAAACCAGAAGTTTTATGAATGTGGGATTATGATGCTCTGAAAGATGGCAAAAGGTCATTGATCAAAATGGGCAATACATTACAGAATAAAGTTATTTAGTTCCATGAAAATATTGTCTTTGATTTTCTGAAAAAAAATCCACAATTACTTAGTTGCCAACCCAATAGTTTGTATATGGATGGGCTGGTATACTGGGGAATTGCATTACTAAACCACATCTGGTATCTTTAGTGGCTGTGTTTCTTGACAATGTACTAGCTGATTTCCTCGATAACATATCTCTGCTGATTCTATGTGGTCTATAGTTGCAGCATGAAGAAGCACCAGCACATTTCACCTCTCCTATGTGTGATTTTCTGGATATCTGGATTTGGTGTGGGAATCCAGTTACCTAGCTGCCATAATCATCAGATCTGACCTCTCCTTGAATTTTAAAAATTTTGATAATGTCAAATCGTACCCGATTCAGTTTTTTCCTATTAAAAACCAGAAGTTTTATGAACGTGGATTATGATGCTGCCTGAAAGATGGCAAAAGGTCATCGATCAAAATCGGCAATACATTACAGAATAAAGTTATTTAGTTCCATGAAAAAATTGTCTTTGATTTTCTAAAAAAAAATCCGCAATTACTTAGTTGCCAACTCCAATATATTAAAAATTTGGTGGCTCTGGATGCTGTTGTTTTTCTACAATGAATATATTGTATATACATACATACAGATTCTTCATTATTTAATTTTTTTTAAATAATATTTTGTGGCAACATTTGGCAGCTATGTGAAATGTGATTGAAACACCAACAATAATAATAGTTATAATAGTTGAACATTATGATGTTTATGTGTCGGTATATTAGTCTATATGCATTTTTTTAAGAAAAATTGCACATTATTTGGTGTACTGTTACCTGAGACTAATATGATTTGAGTCTTAGTAGTTTAAATATTGCCAAATCCAGCTATTGTCTGTTTAGGTCACTGCAACATTTTTATTTATTTATTTTTCTGGTAAACACTTCCACATAAATGAGAGATGATAATAAATAGATACTTTGCGGAAAAACAAAAATATATTTTTTAAAAGAGGAATTGAAAAGTTGCCTGAAATATGGCAGAATTGCAGGACATTTTTTAGTTACTGTATTAATAATAAAATTTATGCAGCAATATTTTCCTCCAGCTGAAATATCTATCCCACTCTTGCATTTATTTCGATAAACCCGATGCATTCTACTGCTTTGCCCGAAGAATATCATCAAATCATGATTAGAATTGCTTTTGTTTTTGTGTTCTTGCTAATGTAAACAGAAAATAATAATAACTTTATATTGTTCATAAATTCTGATGTATACCTAAAACTGTATACCTTTATCATATGTGGTTTTGTCAGACATCAGAGTTTTTTTTTTTTTTTTTAAAGCTCTTGTTTTAGGAAAAATATGATCAAAGAATTTTTTATAAGATAAGTATTAATAATCAATACAACCTGCACACCTTCACATTGAATGTCTGCAAGTGTTGTAAAATTTTTGTTTATTTAATTGGTATGCATGCAGTAACTGCACATCTATCAGTTACACATTTCTGAAGTGAAAAATGTAAATAAAATAAATATTCTGAAGTAAAAGGTGGAAGAAAAAACATATACAGTTTAATCTTGCTCAGAAATGGTCTCTGCATTAGATTTAAATTAAGCATTAAATGTGAAAGTAAATTATAAAATACAAATCAGTTGCTAAAATTATTTCAACATAAATCAATGGTATGATATTTTGTATCAATTATTGAAAGTTAAACAGAAAAGCAATGCAATTAAAAATATAAATTGTATGTAAATTAATTTGCATATTCAAAACTTACAAAAATATAGCAAAGTAGTTACTATCTGCTCACTGGCCTGTCAATTTTAGTGAATTAAAGGGAGTGTTTTGCTTCAGTTTGAATTAAAAGGGAAATCTCTCAATATCTTGAATCTAAAAAAATAACAAATCTAAAAAAGAGCTTTTATGAGTTTTACATAATTAATAATTCTTTGTACATCTACTCATTCCTTAAGCTGTAATTGATGTTTGTATAGAATTCTAATAATTTTTGTTTTCAGCTGTAAGTTTTTCACCTGCTGAAGATGAGAGAATCGAAGATTATGCTATAGATATCCAGCCATTAGTTCGTTTTCCCAGTACACCTCCTCCATACACTGCGCCATCTGTTGGTTTTAGAAAAGTACCTTTTAACTCAACAAATGCAAATGGAAAAAATATAAAATTGAATGCTGGTAATTATTTTACTAATTCTTTGCAACAAAGTATAATATTTTTATTTAAATATTCTTGTAACAAAGTTGGTACTTTGTTTAAAAAATATTTTTTAAAACATTAATCCCCCCTCTGTTTACATAAATAATACATATTATTAGTCTCTTAATGATAGTAATCTTTTGAAGAAAAAAATGTTAAAATTTGGTGTTCATTTAATTCTGAAATTTAGATGATTTCTTTTTATTTCAATAAATCATGATTTCTATAAATAAGAGTAAAAGTGATATAACTGTGCAATTTTTTAACACAGAGTTCTTTATTGCAAAATATCATAAACAATAGTTACTGACAAATATAGTTTTTACAACTGAGATATTTGTGTCGTATTTAATGAAAAAATTATTTTAAATATACATTGCATGTTTTCTCCTGGATTTTCCACTGTTCTTCATTTGAAATAATATTTTTTATGTTCTTATTTCTTCTCTCATTTTGCTCTAACATAAACAGGTATTTTATTAATGCCAATGTTGAATTTTATTAAAATACATCATACCACAACTTTAGAGAGAAAAAAAACCTAGCATAACTAAAAATATATCTTAGCTTTTATATTTTTATTTTTTATTTGTATTTTTTGCATTTTTTCATGGACCAGTACTTCATCTTAAGATAGGTCCCTGTATAAGTGTAAGTTGATTCAGAGTTGACTTTGCAATACTGAGATCTTTGTGTGAGCTTTGCCTTTTAGATGTGCTTTGCATTTTGTTGCATTTAACTTTCTTGGCAGTGTGAAATGTAACTGCAGATTGTGCTCTCTGATACTGAGAGGAGCTGCGTGAGTATTTTTGTGGAAAGTTCTAGAAATATAAAATGTTTCTTTTGAGAAGATAAATTTTATCAGGCTATCATCGGTTCTGTTTGCATTAAATTTAGTACAAACCCGTATGCGTGTAACGATACTTTTTTATGGAAATCTTTTCAGAGCTTCAAATAAAATATCTCTTTTGATTTATTAGTTTTAGCCAAATTTCTAATATTTTATTCCTATTAATGTAAAAGTCTTAAGTAATAAAACTGAAAATTTTTGGATTATATTTTAATACAGTTCTACATTAAAAACTGTTATGAGCTTCATTGTATCAATGCACCTTTTAAAACAGCTAGTTGTTCTTTACACATTATATACATGGTATTCAAAAAGATTGCTACAGGTGATATTTCCTTAAATAAGCATGCTAGATTTGTATTAAAGCATGTAGAACATTTCAAAACAAAACAGAGAAATTTTGGAAAATTTCTTCAGCACTGTTATTAAAGTGATTTTGTGAATACAAAATTTACTTATTTATATGGTCATTATAGATCAACTGAAAATAACCTTAGTGAAGTAGTAAATGGTCTGTCAGTTTTCTATTGAACTTGTTGATAAAATCAACTTCTTAGCTGTAAAAGACAAAACATCAGAACTTCATTAACAGGACATTTATAAAATTTTTTGTTCATGCATTTTTGCATTTGTAAAACAAGTCTAAGGATTTGTTAACTCAGGATAAGCAGACATGTATTATATTTAAAAAAAAAGACATGTATTATATTTAAAAATTTTTATGCTGTAGCAATCTTGCAAATGATGTTTACTTGCATTTATGAAGTAACTACGGCAAGAAAAGTTCCTGTTGGATGCAAGTAAAAATGTATTCTAAATTTCACCATTCTTCTTTTGACCAAACATTACAACTTCTGCATTCACAACTGTAATAACAACACTTTTATGAAGTTGGACTGAGCACCAATAAAATTGCAATCAGTGACAAAATTTGCTTATTTATGTGGATTATTATCCAGAGCTTATTATTTCCTTTACAGATGTGTTATATCTCCATTATCATATTTAAAAAAATCACCCCAACTTTCTTCAAAGAAGAATAAATAAAAGTTGGTTGTTGTTACTTATCTCGCTTGTCTGACAGTAACATCAGTCTTGAAAAGACTTCAGCTTGCCGCATATCCATATCCGTATATTTAGAGTTCCCCCATACCGCACAAACACTATACATTTACAAACATCCATGCTTTCTGGAATTCGAACCCAGGCCAGTAAGCAGCCAGCATCACTAACCACTCTCCTGGTTGGGTGGTAATAAATAAAAACAGAAGCTGATTGTAAATTTTTTGTATTTATTTTAACCCATTTGTGAGCATGGTCATTAACTAAAAATGCTAACTTTTTGTAGCAAAACGTTGTATGCGGTTGAGTAGCAGTTATCATTATTATGACATAATTAAACAGTTGGTACAGCCATGTGATTTCTGAATGTTGCCAGTTATTAAATTTTTATCTGATGTCCTAAATATAATGAAGTCTCATCCAGTATAAATGGGACTTGAATTATAAATGATGGATATTAGATAACATTGAATTGCATAGATTTGTTATTAAAATAGACCTCCTATAATCAAACCATCAATTTATTACTTGTTTGGAGCCATAAAGGACCTGACTGGCATAATTATTTCACAATAAAAATAATCGCATTAATTTTTCAGTGTCATACTGTGGAGGTAATTAATGGCTGCAGTAAATCTATGTAGAACATTTTTTTTTTTTTTTTTTTATTTTTTTTTTGTTAAAACATCTACCCACAGACAAAGTGATTCTGAGTTCACATCAGAATCAGAAGTAACATCTTCACGTATATGCTGTATAAAATTCAGTCACAAGTTTCAAATTTCTGCTCAATAGTGTGAATAATTTTGTTCCACTTTTTTAGACATACTTTTATAATACACAGGTTGGAAAAAAAGAGTGAAAACACTTATTAAGACTAAAATACGTATTTTGTAACCAGTGCAACACAGCTAAGAACAGTAATGTACATAAATGTGAGTAACTGTCACATGTGGGCTGCTATGATTTTAGCCATGACAGTCAAGGTTGTTCTGAGAACCATATTTTATAGAATCTTTGCATATTCATTTTTAAAATAGCTGCTTTTATTCAGCATTATCACAGCAGTATTAAAAAATTGTTAAATGATACTGAGATAAACGTATTCGGCAGAATTTATTAGATATGTAATAAAATTAGTAAAATATTTAAGTTCTTCCTTGTTAAAATGTGATGTTCATGTGTTCCACATGAGCCATGCAAGATCTGAAATTTGCATGTACAGATTGGTTGAAATTTTGAATGATTTGCCAATTTTAATAAGGAAGCATGGTGGCTGCTGTGATAAGGAGATACCTTTATTTCTGTCTCTCTTGAATTATAATTTCATGTTGTCTTTGTCAGATACAAATTCAATAGAAATGGCTCCTCTTCGATCAACATCTTCGCAAGAACTTGAATGGGATCCAACTGGAGCTCAACTTGTTAGCATGGTGAGTCGAATATCTGGTAATATGTTTTTTATTTCTGGTAATGAGTACTGTATACCTTCAATGAAGACAGCTGTATGCAAGCATATAGATCCTTTTTACCATCTAAAGGTAGCTGATCAAAAGATTACATCTAATGATTGTATGTATAATTGAGTTTAATTATTATGTCAGCAGACCCTAATATTATGCATTTAGTACATATTGATAAAGAGGTCATTGATTAAAAAAATTGTCAAACCATAAAATTATCCCGTCCCTTTTTTCTCCTGTTTGATTAAAGGCTTTTTCAATACAAAAATGCAATTTCACAGGGAAAAAAATCTTAAATAACATAGAACCCAACATTGAAAATGCAACATACATTATGCATTATGCATTAGCATTATGTTATGACATACTTTTAAAACAACATTTGTGTCATTACCTATAATTGTATGTAAATTATTATACGTATTAGTACAGGTTGGGATTATTCGTCATGATGTTTACATCATTCTTTGCAAATTTGTATTACTTTATTAAGTTTATGATGCGCACTTTGATATTTTAGTAGGTGGACTGACCACTCCTTTCAGTACCTTTCCGCAGATTTTTTAAGGTGGTGGTTTTAAGGTTTTTAAGGACTGACCCCCAGGCAAGATCCCTGCGGGCACCCACTCTATAGCTCTTGCATGACAACATCTGAGTCTGTAATGATCTGGATGGAGCGATCACTAAGGTAACTCCTTATTAGGTCTTTTAAATCCACTAGACACCCCTTGGTGGTCAGAGTCTGAATAATCTCTGGCCACCACAGGGAATCAAATGCTCCTTGTATGTCAATACTAATAATCAGCAAGGCACTTCATTGCTTTAGTTTGGATAGTTTGCGAGAAATTCAAAATAGCATGTTCCATGGACGCGTCTTCTCGAAATCCAAACTGGTATAGTTCCAGGCTGCGATTCTGATGTAAAAAGGAATGTCAGTCTTCCCAGTATGACCCTCTCTAAAAGTTTGCCAAGTGCAGGAAAAAGACATATAGGCGGTAGGATGTTGTCAAGAGTGGAAAAGAACTGCCTCCATTCTTTTACTAGACAGGGGAAAGTGTCGACAATTCTAGTAGGCGGTTAAAAATGATATGATGAGTTCCAGAGCAATTGTGAAGATCATCTAGATTATTGAACTGTCCAAGCTATCTGGCCCTGGGGCTTTTGGATTGAGGTTCCTGGTGATGTGGGCTATTTCTGAACTGCTGGGAGGTGGGCTATGAGGATCATAGTTATTAAAGTTTGATCTAATTCTAGACTGGTCTCTTGTGTGCATCAGGTAGGTCTTCTTTTTAAATAGTATCCATAGGACAAAATGGTAGCATATTAGCTGGACATGTAGCTGAAGTGAAAATTTTAATGGGAAGCATTGTTTAGCAGAAAACTTTGTCAGTGGCTATATGAAAATATCTTGCCATATTTATCCAGGGTGTTGGTGCAATAAGTTCACCAAGAGTCCTGCTGGCTGCTGCAATTTTCCTTTTGTATCCTGCTTGGAATTTTTTGTATTTAACGAAGAGCTCGCAACCGGTGTCAAATGCCATTTCTGTTTGTGCTTGATGGCCTTAATCTCCTTAGTTTGCTCCTTTCCGGTGTGAGAGAATATATCCACAATTAAGCGCTTGAGCATGTTTTATACTTTTACAGTTTAAATGTTTGATGACAGTCTGCTATACATGTTTCTATTAGTTGATTATAAGCTATGTTCAAATCAACAGTGGTTGTGCAGGCCTGGAAATTCTTGGTGAGGGTGCCAATGGAAGGTAAGAGTTATTTTTTTAGCTTTTTAATCCTGCCATTTTTGAAGTTCTTTTTTGTGATGATGGTTGGCGGCTAAATGTAATCGTGTGGTGGTCACTAAGGGTTGGGAAGTTTTGGACTGCCCAATCTGAAATGTTGCAAGCTGTGCTTGTGGTTGCCAACGTGAAGTCCGGCCATCCTCTTGCACGGATTGTGGCGAACGCGGGTGATGAGTCAGAGGTATTGAGAATTGCCAACCGATTGGATTCTTTGAAGAAGCGGATCGTGAATTTTCTGACGAGGCTCTCCATAGGCTACTGGAGGCATTGAAGTCTTTTTAAGGTAACCCAATTCAGTAAGTAACTGATCGATGTAGATGGTAGGTGAGAAGTAAACAGAGATGATCAGAAAGGGTCTTTCTCTGGTATTGAAAATTACGGAAATAGTGTGCAGAGTGCGTTTCCAAATCATGGAAGTTATGAGGCCATTATAGATTATTGCCGCCATACTATTGTGTGACATGGATCCTGACAGAAAGCCATCTTTAGTAAGGCTCCTGGAAGTGGCCTATAATGATATTTGGTTAAAATTACTTACGTAGGATGTGAGAAGTAGCAACTGAGGATCTTTGAAGATTACATTATATGAATTGCAGGGCATGAATATTCAATGATTGGGGGGGGGCTTAGTTTACTGCATTGTGCAAGAGAAGTTGAAGCTCCAGTTTGTATGTTGGACATTGTTTTGAATTAGCTGGATGCTTACAGTCATAATCTGTTCTGCACTGCCAGCAACCTCAAAAACTGCAGTTAGAGCAAAGGCATACTAAGCATAGCTGCAGTTATGCAGATAACTGCATTTATGCAACTGCAGTGCAGGCATAACTGCAGTTAGAGCAAAGGGATGAAACCTGGCAATTTTCAGCTAGTTTGGTGCATGATTCAGCATATTGAACACAGGCTGGCTGTTTCTGGCACTGCTTACTCAGATGACCAAATCTCTGGCAGTTATAACAACATATCAAACGGGCATATCATCTAAATGTGCAAGAAGTATATACATCTGCTGAATCCAAGCCTCTTGTAGTACTCTTTGTCTAAGTTGATTATCCAGTTAATCTTGTCCTCAGAACGATGTAAGGGTGCACGGGGATGAATGCCTCCCTCCTGAAAAGACGGAAGATACGTCTCAAAGGCTGTGACTAGGTCACTGGCAGTTGTGCCCTCAGGCACTCCAAAAAATATAGCAGATTCTTTGATTGGCTTAGGGTCTCAAAGCCGAAGGGAGTCTTTAAAATTCTGCTGCGAATCAGTTAAATCTTTGTTATGTGATCATTGGATGTGCGTCTAATTAAAACAGGCTTTCCATGTTACCGGGAAAACCAAAAAAAATCAGGGAATTCGAAAAATTGACCAAAAAATTCAGGAATACAGTGATCCCCCCCCCCAAAAAAGCAAGTTTTACGCCAACAGTGGAAGTAATCACTTTCTTGGCGCATGTAAGCATCATTTGGACAGCTAGCACAGAGCCAATTTTCGCAGCTCCAATCAGATTGTCTTTTAGAAAGGCAAAGCAAGTTTCCGGCAACTTTGGTTTCCAGTAACCTCGAGAATCGAGAGACTCGCATGCGCATGTTGAACTAAAGAAAATATGTATTCTTGTATAAAACAAAATCGGTTTAATCCCAGTATACGGTACCATGGAGGTTAGAATAGCCTCCATGTATTCTATTCGAACCTCCATGTACGGTACACACGCGATTTGGCGACATTATGATGAGCAGTAAACTGGTCATTTTGATGTTGGCTGCAATTTTCAAAATCGTGCCAAGGCCGTAGCGTATGCTAGGATTTTACCGCAAAATCTTTTAAACGTTTATTCTTTTAATAAATGCCTTATTTTTCATTTTACAGTAAAATAAAAAAAAATCTGAAATATTTCAGATTTTAAATTACGTCCAAAGGGGTGTTTATTTAACATTTTGTTGTTACCTTTATTTATGAAATATCATTTTCTTCTCACTAAAACCATAAAATTCAATTCAACAGCAATATTGCAAAATAATTTTAAAATGAGCATATCTTTAGAACTTCCGATACGCAGTTCCGCGCTGGAGATAAAAAGGTCCCCCCCCCGTAAAGTGTTGCCTTGATCGCTTTTAAATCATTGAGTTTTTTAATCAGAAATTCGTTAAAGTTTTACAAAATATGAAATAGATAATAAAACAAATTTCAAATTTGGGCTTACAGATGCCCATATTCGTTTGGAACCGTACATTATTCAAAATTGGATGGCTCCATTTGTTGTTTGTTCCATTGTTTTATCACAGTGCAAGAAACATATATATATTTATGCAGATTCTTCATAATTTAATTTGTTTAAATATGATACAGGACGGTAATGTTTGGTGGCAACAATTTGAAAAGTGAATCGGACATTTATAGTGAATTAACGAAAAATGCCAAAACGAAAACAATAGTCCTTCAGGGACAAAGCCGCTTTGGACAAAAAATAGTAATCAGTCACCTAGGCTAATCATTTAATATAACTATATTTGTCAAAATATCATTGATTATTGTAATTCAGTTTTTAATTATTTTAATATTATTCGTATCATTTAATGTTGCTTCTTCGCTCTAAATGTATTTATTATTAGTAAATAATACTTTCAAATTTCAGGAAATTTTCTTTGGCATAATCCTGAAATTAATTCTATCAGTATGATGACATAACATCACTAAATTTAATGCACATATTTTTTGCTTATGCTTGCTGCTAAATAAATATAAAATACTCGAATTTGTTTTAAAATATCATTAAATAGGTTTCTTTCTTTCGTTTAGCTGCAAAATGTCTGCAGATAAAAAGACATTTTTTAATCCACATTGGGCAGATTCTAATCTCAATCTTTAGTGGAGAAAATAGTAATGCTTTGGGATCCTATATTGTATATATATATATAGGCACATTTTTGTGTTTTCAAGTAGTACCATAATTAATTTACATCTTAGCACAGCCAAAGTGCATTATGTGGATAGACTGGAATTTTCTTAAAACACATCTGAAAAACTTGAAAAAGTCAGGGAATTTCATACTCCTGTTTGGTTGCAACCCTGTTAAAAGTTCCTTTGATATTGTGGGTCAAATTTATTGAACATGAATTCCAAGTTTGATAGGTTTTAACTTAGAAGCTAGTTGCTATTGAGGGAATTGGGGAGTCTCTTCTTGATCCTTGGAGGCCACCAGCAGAACTTGTTCTGAAGTTTGCTAGAGACGTTGTTTCTTACGCTAAACTAATGGGAAAGAAGGATTGTGCCCTTTTGGCTGAAGATCCTCTGCAGGTGCTAGAGGTGGGCAAGATGTGTGGATAGTTGCTAAGTTAGAATTTTGTTCTGTTAGTGTAAGAACCATTTGCAGAGACTCGGATTGGCCGTTAAAGACCTCAGTCTGCGCTTGTTGCAAGTTTATTAACAGCTCTTGCTCCAAAAAGATTTTTTTGGCGAAGTCTATAAAATCCATTAGTATCTTCTGGGCTGCTTTATTAAGCCTGTGGAGGGCATTGGCATCTAGAAATGTATATATAGGTGAACTGTGTACCAGAAAGTTCTAAGAGCGTGTTATAGAGGGGTCAAAAGACAGTACTTTTAATCTAACTTCTGAAATAGTGGTGGAGGGTGCTGAGGCTGTTTTGGCCGTATTCAAGGTGGCCATAGATCAAATATGAGCATGTAAAGCTAGATAGGGTGCTCAATAATTCCAGTAATTCTACGCACAAGTTGTTGCACGAACAATATCACTAAACACATGTGGCACTTACTATTAAAGTTCGTAATAAGTTAATGTGAATCAGCTAGTAAATGGTTCTAGCTATCAGAATACAAATTATAAAATCCAAGAATAGGGAAATGCACAAGTTATTGTATTCACAACATTACAAAACAGGATTACAGTTAAATTGCACTAGTAAGTTACTGTTCTTACTGCACTACAGTAAAAATGTTATTGCACCTACAGTTATTTATGCTTCAGTACATTCCCATCAATTATTACTGTTACTTCATTGCCGTCTAGAAACAATATAACTAAATGAAAGTCTGTGCACTGTTGCATAAGAACAACTGTAAGTTTATTGTGAGCTGTGGCCAATAATGGCAGTATGCTTTGAAAGAGTGCTCTTGCTGGCTAGTGCCAAAAATCGTATACAGAATAAATCATACACAGTATAGGTCTACGTCCATTAAATAATAAAGTACTTATCTGGTATCACGAAGTGTTGGTTGAAACCACTGCTAGTTAGCCAATAATTATCAAAATTCAGTCAATGAGATGCTAAGGCTGGAATAATTAGTATGTGAATCTTAACAGCCTTATTTTGACTCGATGCTTCGTTCTTCCTTGTGGGTTTTTCAAAAAATGTTTATAAAGCTTGGTTATGTGCCAAGATGCACTAAATTTTATAACTCACTAAAGCACACTAATCACATTTGAAGAATCACAAAAATGCACAATTCAAAAATAAATAAATAAAAACTGCTATAGCGCTAATTAAAGGCACTTGCATTAATTTCCGCAACCCTAGCAAGACACTGTATCATACTATCAATGAAACCAGTAGCACAAATTAATGACACTGTCACTGATAAAGTTAGCTTATGCTTCTACTTGTTGTTAAACCCTTTTCTATGTTTTTCTAAGTCCAGAAAATAGCTGATGAAATGATAAAACATCATCTAATTAACCAATTTTTATGCAGATTAGAAACTTAGAACCCTCTTGATGAGCTCTATATGTTGCTTTCGTCTTACAAGTCTGACTTAATTAGCTTCGAAATAATGATGAGACAAAGTCGTCTAGTCCTCTTTGTTTGGCTATTGTTAGGGTCTTAACAACGGGTTCCAGTTCAAGATCCTTTCAAACACCTTTCGATGAAGTAAATAGCTATGTGGCTTGAGGGGGAAAGAGATACGCTTTGATGCTGAACCACATGCTAATTCACTAATTCCTTGCTAATTAGATTTCTAATAAAATTAGCAAATTTGGTCTTGAGGTAATCTTGAAAATACGCACATGAGGATACTACTTTTATGCACTTCCGTTGAATAGTTCCACTTCACTCACGAGTTGAAGCTGTTGGATTGCCATTACATGTGCACACAAAGATAAATTTGATAATTAATTCCTAACTAATTAACTGGTCATCACAGAGACATAAAATTTATATCCACATATGCAGCTTGATATTCTCTGTCCGATGATATAAGTATTAGATATTAACACTAAATTCCACAAGTAAAGATAAAAAAAGTCTGAGCTCAAAAATGCTTGCAACCTTGATGGTTACCTTGGGGTGGCTCAGTAGGTTGGTTGGTTGGTTGAAATGAAAGGAACACTCAATGATTCTTATAAGTAAAATAGGTATTGTCCCTTTGCACTTCTATTTAGAGTTACCACCCCACACCAAGCCATGCTGCATTTATTGAAATTTTGTAGGTACATAAAGTATACATAAGAATATAGCATAAGTATATACATAACAAAAATTTGTATAAACAATTTAGATATATGTACATGGTAGTATAAATTTAGATTTAATGGACATTGAATATTACATTGATTGCAAAATTTGATAAGGATCTAAATAAGTTCATTAGTATGAATTCATTATTCTAGTATCTAGTTCATATGTTCTAGTTTATAGTATTAGGTTTATAATTTCATATGTGACTGGGTGAAAGCTAATTTATAGTGTATAGTTTGTACAAATTTCTTCTCCTTTGGATGACAGATATTTTATTATGCTTTCTATTTTTTTTTTTTTTTTAAGATATTTTTTTAATGCAAATTTTAGGAAAATATTAATATTTTCAGTTGGTAATTTAATATGATTTGAACTTGTCAGCAGACATTCTTTTAAGTAAGATCAGGTCTCCCCGTTTTCCTGTCGGTATTAGAAATATTTTGTTGCTGAAAGTAAGAGGGAAATGGACCGTGACCTGTTAACCATATTGCATTTGTTATTAATATGAGGAGCTATTTGGAAAAGTCGTCTGCCTGTGTCGCAAGTTTGCTATTCGTCATCCCAGTATTTTAATTTAAGTGTTTGAAGTTGATATTTTAGAAATGATATTGGATGCTTTATTAGTGGTGCACTGTAGTTTGTAATAGCAGATTTTGCAGCATTATCAACTTCTTCATTGCCAGCGATACCTGCATTTATTGAAACCTTGGGGCTTTAATCCATAGGATCCTTGGATGAAGGCTTGGATGTTGAGAAGTACTAAGAATTATTTGTTGCACGAGTTCTGATTTATGTTTGGTGTTCTGAAGTGCTAAAAATAGCTGATTGGCTGTCAGTGAAGATGTTAATTTTTTGCAGGTTGTTTGAGATAGAAAAATTTATAGCAAGCTTTATTGCTAACAGTTCCGCTTGAAAAATGCTATTTTCCTTTTCAAGCCACGCTTGTAGAATTATTTTTTGATTAGGATTTGGTGATATGATACAGGCACTTCCAGTACCAGTTTCCATTTTAGAGCCGTCTGTATAGATGATAGGATGATATATAGTAGAATTGGAGTGTTTAAGTGTACAATAAATTCTTGGATTAATAGCTGGATGTCTGTTATAGGGGTTTGCAGGGTATTTCAAATTTTTTCAAATCAACTATTTCATCTTCTATGATACAAGGTTTTTCTTAGTTTTAGAATTGTGCTTTTGGTATGTCCGATTTGTGCTGTAATATGTAACGATGGTATTCTGGAGAAGACACAGAGAGCTGCATTAGAAGTTGTTCTGTAGCATTTCATAATATGAAGGAGAAAAGGGCATTGAACTGCTTGCAATTGTTTTATTTTTCTTTTTGTCATTGATGAGGACCAGATTTCTGCACCATATAGTACTATTTTTTCCATGACTGTTTTAAAGAGAGTTTTTTGAATATGGGGATTTAGGCCCCAATGTAGGCCTTGGATTTTCCTTAAGTTATTGGCTAATTTGGCTGTCTTTGTTCTGGTATATAGTAAATGATCTATCCAGTTTAATTTTTTGTCTATGATGACCCCGAGAAATTTTAAATTATTTACTATTTTTATTCTTTTATTATCGATAGTAAATTTTGGAAGTCTAATAATTTTTTTAGATATATAATAGCTTTTGATTTTTCTTCATTTGATTTTGGTACACTGAGTTTTGAATAAACTTGATATATTATTAACATGAGATTCGAGTTGGCTTCTTGTATTTCCACTTATTATAAATGCTGCATCATCAGCAAATGTTATATTTTTGGTTTGGTAGGGCCATTTGTAAGACATTATTAAGAGAAAGTTAAGATTCCAAAAGTCTGTGCTTAGACAAGATCCTTGTGGACATCCTCGCTGTTGAATTTTTTCTATAATTTTGTTATTTAGGATGATCAAACTTTTCCTTTCTTTAAGGTGTGAAAAATATTTCTTGGGCAATTTGAGTTCCTCAATGCATCTATAACTGTGGGCCACCAAAGTGAATCGAAAGCTTTATTTAGATCTAGACAAATGAGTGCTGAGTGAAGGTTTGCAGCTCTGTTGGAGGTAATGTGACTTAAGGCATCATCTATTACATTGGTTGTTGATTTATTTGGAGTAAAGCCATATTCATTCTTGCTTATATAGTTGATTTTCGTAAGATGGTGGCGGAGATGACCAGCTATTGCTAAGAAGTTTTCCTTTTGCTGGTAGCAGGTTAATGGGCCTGTAGGAGTTTGCATCTGTGAGGTTCTTGTCAGGCTTTATGAAAAAAGTGACTTGGCCTGTTTTAAAAGTAGTTGGAAAAGTAGTTAATTGGAGACATTTATTGCACATGTCTAAGAATAATGATTGGTCTGAAGAGTGAATAATTCTTATAATTTGGTTTGTAATTCCATCAGGTCCAGGAGCTTTATTCTTTGGTAGTTTTCTAATAATGTGTGAGATTTCTTTTGAGGTAAAAGAAACATCGTTAGGTGTATCTGGAGCTGCATTGTTGGTTCGCAGTGAAGATTGTTCGTTAGTATCTTTGTTAGGGGAATCTCATAGAAAAACATTATTCATTATTTTTCAAATTGCTTCGGAAGTTGCATCATGGATGAGAGGTGGAGACTGGTTGTTGCTTGAGGGAACTCTAATTTGGGTTGGTTTAGAAACTTTGTTCATGCATATTTTATATATTGTGCCATAGCTATCATTGTTTGCAGTGCAGTTTTTCCAGCTATTGTTTTTGGCCATTAGAATAATTTTTTTGCAGATGGTTCTTTGTTGAGAATATTGAATATATGCAGTATCTTTGGATTATTGAGGCATTTTTCATCTTTCTGTAGAAAGCTTTAGTTTTGTTCTTCTGTATTTTGAGATTTTTGGTCCACCAGTTGTTATTGAGCTTGTTACTTGGTGCTTTAGTTTTGAAAGAGTTTTGGCAATGATGTTGGATTGATTTTGTTAAGTCTTCTATTGTTTTATTTAAAATATATTTTTTGTGGGCTTTATTAATATCACTGTGGATACAGAAGAGGTCTTGTTTTATTGATGGAATAAAGTGTTTGCTTGAGCTTGGATCGATTTTAAAGGGTTGGGTTGAATTTATCTTGATATTTAAGTCAATTGTAAATGAAATAAGTTTGTGGTCTGAAAGAGTTATTGTTTCTTGAACTTCCCATGAAGATATTTTATTAGTCAAAGAGTAGAAGGAAAAAGTTAAATCTGGCCAACCCTGACCATGAATTGTTTGGTAAGTTGGTGGAGCAGAATTTTCATTATGGAGAGAGAAAGATTTTTTTGATGTTATTAGTTCTTCCACTTGATTTCCTCTTAGGTCTATATTATTGTATCCCCATATTATATGATGAGTGTAAAATCTCCTCCTAGGTTAGTTTCAGTATTTTCTGAAGGAGATGAATAAAATGAAGTAATTATAAGCTCCTCTTCTTCATAGTTAATTGAAATTGAGATTATGTCCTTATTTGCATATACAATAAGTGGTGAAAGTTTTTTATTACGTATTATAATTGCTGATCTGATTGATGTCCCGTCTGGTGGAAAATGTTGGAGATAGTTTCATGAGTTAGGAATGGCACTCACTATGCTATTGATGCAATAAGGTTCTTGAATGAGGTTTATGTTTGGGTTTTGCTTTGTTGAAAGATGAACTAGACTTGATGTAGCAGCTTTTGCCCTTTGTAAGTTTAGTTGTTGGAGTTTAAGACAAGGTTAGATGGAATTTTCAATTAGGGTAGTAGACATTTTCCTAGCTTTGGTAAACGAGAGTGATGAGTAACTATGAAGAATTTAAATATATTGAAAGAAGATGAAATGATGTAAATCCTGGTTATAATTATACTATATAGCTGTATGCAGTTCTGGCTTTGATTTTCAATATTTCTCTTTGGTATGTGGGGCAGTTGGGTACATATGCTGGATGACAGGTATTGAAATTAGTATTATTTGCATCATTTAACAGTTTGCAATTTATGCACATGGGGTTGTTAGCATCGCGTTCATTTACATTATGGTCACCTCCGCAGAAAGCACAGTAGTTCCTAAATCTGTAGTTTCTAGAGTGATGTGCAAAGTCTTGACATATGTACCAGTGCTTAGCTCTGAAAAATTCTGTTATTTTGTAGCTTCTCCATCTGCTGTGAAAGATGCCTTGGTTCATTAGAATTTGGAATGCCTCTGGAGTGCATTCTATTATCCATTTGATTGCTTGATTTATTTTGTCGTTCAACTTAAATGAAGGTTTGATGTCCGTACTTTCTATTTGAAAGTTTGTAGTAATTAATTCGATTATTTCTTCTTCTGTAGTATTTCTGGGTAAATTATTTATGGTACATTTTGGGGTTCTTTTAGTAGGAATTTTTAATGTATTTAAATGGTTAATTTTATTATTGTTCTCCAAAGTTAAGTTAATTTTATGAATGTCTTCTTTGGAAGAACCGGAGACTACTATTCCTCCTTTTTTAATATGTGATATTTTGTTGATTTTTACTCCAATATTTTTGATTGGGTTGTATTTTTCTAACTTCTCTTGAAGTTGTTGGTTAGTCATATTTTATTTAGGGTGTAATGTTGGTACTTGTTTACGTTTTGTAGTATTCATGGTTTTAAAAGCATCAGCTATAGGATCTGTTTGTTGAACTGTGTTCATGAACATAGTGAATTAGTAAATTAGACATATTATTATAGTTAATCGGCATTTATTTTGAAACTGCTTGTGCGATATGGCAGCTTTCATGGTAATGATTATCGCTTGTTGATTGGCTCGGATGGTGAGAATGATCTATTAAGGAAATTAGATCATGAGCTGGTAATTCCATGTTGAGGTGTGTTTGGTGATAGATATCTCCATTATGTATAGGGATATCATGAAATGATCGAGTAAGTTCTTTATTTGCACATGGAGCATAGTTGTTATCTATAAAAGGGCTTAGAGATTTCCTTTTTTTCATTGGTTGAGTAGTTGCAAAATTCTTGATTATCTTGTGATGAATAAAGGCTTGTATTCATAACTACTACTTTCTTTTATGAATTGTTGATTGGAGAAGTAGATGCATCATTTAGATGTATTTGGCTTGGATCTATTGCTGCGTCAATAAGATTTAGTTTAGTTGATTCCTGTTTTTCAGTTGTGTAGATATCTAAGGCACTGTCTTTTAGAAAGTCTACTATTGTTTTGATTTTGTTAAATAGATCCTTTGTGAGGTACCTTTTATGTTTATTGTCACTTTTTAATAGTTTGATACATTTATTATAAGCATCTTGTATTTTGAATGCTCTTTCATTATGTTGATCTGAGGTGAAAAATGTATCATCCTGATCAGTGGACATTGAAGAGTTGGTGAGAGTAGTTGAAATCCGACACTTGGAGTTTTGATGGAGTAATTTGTTGAATTGGAGTTATTTAAAGAGGATTTGCTTGAAGATCTTGAGATATTGTTTTGTGACATAATTCAAAGGCTATTGAAAGAGCTTAAAGATTTTTGTTATATATGTAATTGTAACTCTATATATTATTATTATTAATCATAACTGTAATATAGAATCATTAGAGTAGAATGTAGAATAAACAATGTTTGTGTACATCTCGTAATCATCATTGATCACTTATCAAATATATAAAAATGATACATGCACAGTCAGCAATAGATTAAAAAAGAAAATCTTTTTTAAAGAACCACGCAGGGTCACTTCTGAATAACCATAAAGATATTCTAAACTAAAACAGGATGTTAAGTTGTTTACAATGAAATCGAAACTTCCATAGCTGGTAAGTTCGTTGTTTATTTTTATTTAAAGTGGCTAAAAATACATATATATAAACTATTTAAAGTTTAAATTTAATATGGATAGATTAAAGCCTCCAAGTAATCTAAATTTCAAAGGTAATTTAAGCAAAAATTGGAAGAAGTGGAAACAAAAATTCCAGATTTACTTGTTAGCATCTGGTGGTATTACTAAATCACCTGAAATTAAAGTAGCTATTTTATTGCATATTATTGGTGAAGATGCACTTAAAAAGTTTAATACTTGTAATTTAAGTGAAGAAGATAAGAAGGATGTTGACAAAGTAATTGAAGCTTTCAAAAATTATTGCATACCGTAAGCAAAGGAAAGTGTTGATATACATATATTTTTCTGTCAAACACAACATGTAGGTGAGTTGTTTGATGATTTTTTAACAGATTTAAAGAAATTAAGTAGTAATTGTGGATTTGCAGAATTAAAGGATAGTTTAATAAGAGATTGAATAGTAAGTGGAATTCTAAATAAAAATCCTAAAGATAGATTGTTAAGGGAAGATGAGTTAACATTGGAGAAATGTATTAAAATGCTTTTGAATTAGCAGAACTTTCAGCTGAAAACTTTAACTAAAGAAAATAAAATTGAAGTCATCAAACAGAATAAAATTCCACCTTTAGAGGAAAAAAGTCTACCTCGTAAGAAAAAATATCATGTAAAACAAAAGCAACAAAGTACTAAATCATCTTCAAATTATCAAAGAAATACGTACAATAATCCAAAACCATGTAGAAAATGCGGAACTTTTCATAAGTTATACAATTGTTCTGCTTCTATTAAGACTTGTACTGTAAAAGAAAAATCACTTTTCTAAAATGTGCCCTTATAAAAATGTTAATGTTGTACCGAATAATTTAGAACAGAAGTTGCATAATAATAGTAATGAATATATTTTTAGGGTCAGTAGAAGATAAAAATCGTTTGAAAGATAAGAATCGTTTGAAAGACTAAAAGTAAACATATCTAAATATTTATTAGTTAAGTTGGATACTGGTGCTCAGTGTAATGTGTTACCATTGCTTATATTTAAACAATTAAATTTAAGAGATAAATGTTTAACTAAATCAAAAGTCACTTTAAATAATTACAATGGTACTATAATTGATGTAGTTGGAAAATGTAACTTATTATGTGAGACATCGAAAGGGTACAAGGATGAAATAGAATTTCAAGTAGTAGCATATGATAAAACTGTTCCAGCTATTTTAGGTTTACCTATATTGCAAAAATTAAACCTAGTACAAAGGATTTGTACAGTAAATCCTGATTCTGATGAAAAGTTACCAGAATCTTTTAAAGTATATCAAGATTTATTTAAAGGAACTGGGAACTTAACTGAATACACCTATCACATTAAATTAAAACCAGGAGCTGTTGATAAAATAGAGCCCTGTAGGAAAATTTCACTTAGCTTATTAAATCCATTAAAAAAGGAATTGGCAAGAATGGAAAAAGATGGTATTCTAAAGAAAGTTAATTAACCTACAAAATTTGTGAATTCATTAGTTATAGTAAGAAAAAAGGACGGTAATTTAAGAGTGTGTTTAGATCCTCAGCACCTTAATTAAAATATACAGAGAGAACATTATCACATATGAACCTTTGAAGAAATTTCATGACAAATGCAAAGGTGTTTAGTATTTTAGATGCAAACAAAGCATTTTGGCAAATTCAACTGTCAGATTCAAGTTGGGAGTTTACTACATTTAATACTCTGTTTGGTAGATATTGTTTTTTAAGGTTGCCATATGGTCTGAGTTCATCACCAGAAGTTTTTCTGAAATTTTTAATGATTTACGTAGAAAGAGTTCAAATATATATATAGATGACTTGTTGGTGAAAAGGTAAAAAAGAATATGATTTAAGATTAAAGAAGTTGTTGGACAGAGCCAGAGAAAAGAATGTTAAATTTAATTTAAATAAATGTAAATTTGGGCTGAATGAAGTAAAATAAATGGGACATATATTTGTCAAGTGTTGCAGTGATAAAGCAATTGAAATCAATTTTTGCAAGACATGGTATTCTGAAAATAGTATATTCGGATAATGGTCCACAATATAAAATGGAATTTTGAAATCAGAACTTCAAGTCCAAATTACCCACAATCTAATGAAATGGTTGAAAGACATATTCAAACTGTCAAGCAAATGTTTGAAAAAGCTGTAGTTGACAACAAGGATCCATACTGAGTATTACTGGAATATCGTAACTCTCCTATTTCATATGAAATTAAGTCACCTTCAGAATTGATGTTTGGAAGAAAAGTAAATGGATTGATGCCTATAAAAGAGAATTTCATTCAAACTGAATGATATGAAGACCATAAACAACATTTACTGAAGAGACAAACCTTACAAAAAAGTTATTATGATAGGAATGCAAGACCATTAAAACCACTGAAGGTAGGAGATCAAGTGTACATAAAAGAGAAAGGGAAAAAACTAAATGAAAGGGGGCAAATTATAGAAGAAGCAGCGTTCATACAAGATTATAAGAACAGATGGAAAAATTGTAGAAAGAAACCGAAAAGACATTCTTAAAGGAACTAATCAGAAAGAGTTTTCAATACAAAGCAACTATGAAAAGGAAAGTCATGAGGATGAACATGTGGATGAACCCAACATACCTGAAATACCTAGTAGCGGTACTTCAAATTTAGATGTACCTGTAAATTCTTCAGTATCCAACAGAAGTGTTAAGCCACCAAATACTGGAAGAGGTATTGTATCACCAAATTTTGCAAATGGACATAACTACATTACTCAATCTGGTAGGACTGTTAAAAAAAACCTCATTATTTAAAAGAATAAGTGTAATTTTTTATTATTATTATTTCTGTTAAAAAGAGGAGATGTTATATATGTAACTGTAACTGTATCTATTATTATTATTAATCATAACTGTAATATGGAATCATTAGAGTAGAATGTAGAATAAACAATGTTTGTGTACATCTCGTAATCATCGAGCACTTATCAAACATATAAAAATGATATAATTTTGGTACTTGCTACTTCATGTAAATAATATTAACAGAGTATTTATATAATATTAAAATTTGTAAATAGAAAAACATCATTTAATCATTTATAAAATTTACACTATTTTCTGTATTAATATTTATAAATTTTTTGTAAAGTAAACTATTAAATTTGAGAAATTAAGGTACAAAATTATAATTTTATAAGCAAAATAAATATAACAACAATGATGTTCTAAAGATGTTAAAATTTAAAATATTTATATAAAATCAGTGTAAATTTGCTTATAACTTTAATTATATTTAATTTTATGGGGTAAAACTAATATCAAAATAAAGAGAAAAATTTTATTTATATAACTATTATAAATCTGTGCAGTTTATTAAAAACTATTACTTTAAAAATCCAAATCGAAATCGCATACCTTAGTTTTAAATGCTTAAGTAATGCAGAATATTGTCTTAAAGTCCGGTATCAAGCTAAGCCTTGTTTTTTTACAATAGTTGACAAATGCTGGGATGGATCACTTCAAGACTTAGATCACGAGATTCCTCTTGAGAGTGGCTTTCAGTTTATATAACTTTTGTTGTCTAAATGGTATTTTATTCGCATATTGCTTTGATAGTTTACAGAGCACAAAATAATGTGTCTTGAACTGTTTAGTGCTCTAACTGAACTGGCTCAGTAGGTCGTAGGACCACCTTGGATGGCAATACACAAAACAGCATGTCTAGGTACAGAGTCAATGAGACTATGGATGGTGTCCTGAGAAATGGCTCTCCATTCCCTTTCAACCATTTGCCATAGTTCATCTTCTGATGTGGCCATGTCATGGTCTGCAAATGGTGTAAAATCACATCCCGAATGTGTTGAATTGGTAAGAGATCAGGAGAGAACTGTGACCAGGGAACTATCTGCACACCTTGCAGAGCTCATTGGCTGATCCAAGCAGTGTGTGATGGGCATTATCCTGCTGATAAAGGGTATTGGGCACTCCTCATAGGTAAGGGAGTGTTGCCGGACATAGCACATAATCCATGTATCATTGGGCTGTCAGTAGTACCCTGAATACAAATTATAGGTGAATTGGAATCATATGTAAAATATAAAAGTGTTGACAGTTGTACTTGCATTTAATATTTTCAAATTTCTTTTTACAAAAATATACTAATTTTACTATGTATTATACATAAAAATTTCTTTTATTTAGTGAAAGTATATATATATATATATTTTCTCCTAGGCAATGGATGACATGAATCCAGATGAATCTGAACAGAATGGATATCGAGAAGATGATGATGAAGATCGTCCCCTTCCAGAACTTAAGAATCAATTTGCTCCATTGGCTTCTGTCAGTGAGGTAACAATCAACAGGCTAAGTCAAACATTTGCATGAAACCATCTTAAGGCAATTTGTGTTGTTATTGCCTGTGAAGCTTTCTGTGAACGTAAGACTCTTTTTATGGGTGATAATCAGATGTTGGAAATAATCGTAAAAGCTTCATGTATAATTTTAGAGATAAGCAAATTGCTGCTCCTTAGAATAAATTTGTTAATATCATCTTCATCTTTAAATCAATGAAGATATGTAAGATGTTTTTTATTAGCTATGAACTAGAAAAATCAAGTTCCTATAGAAATGAATTGTTTAATGAGTTTATACAACTTAGAGCATATAGTGTTCATTGTACTTAGGTTAGGGCATTAGATAGTTTGACCTTAATTATGGAAAGAAGTGAAAGTGTTTTTATTATACTTAAAAAATCTTTTGTGCTTAATATTTATCTCAAATGAAAATTTTATATATACTTATGTGTATTATTTAAAGATGTTCAGTTTACACATGTTTTAGTTCATTTTGTGTACAAATGGCCTTTAAATATATCTACATATTTTAAATTTTTTAATATGATCAGAAGAAAGGGATGCAAAGGAATTTTGCTGAAAGAAAATTGTATCAATATTGCACTCTCAGATGTTTGCTTTTAACAATACAATAATCTAAGCTTAAATTACATTTAGTACATTTGCCAGTGATATACTAAATAAACTTTATATTGTTAGTATTAAAATCGCTCAAATTGTAAAAGCGTGATCACAAAAATGTAAAGATAAATATATTCATTTACTTGTTTACTGATTGTTCAACAAGTTATTGTGTATCTTTTCCTAGATTTTGTAACTACTATATGCAAATATGAGCTAAACTACTGAGTATTTTACATGACTGGTATTTTATAATTATTTTAACAGTTTTGTAATTTGAAGGCTAAGTGTTATATTACTAGTTATGTTATTTGAATTCTTTTTTTTTTAATGTGAATCTTTTCACTTGTGCTTTACAATATTTTTAAAGAGGCTGTTGTATGTATGCAACTGATCCCCCCCCAATATTTCATATGTCATTAATTCACAGCCTCATTCAGAGATAGTAATAGCAGCAGAAAACATAGCTCATGACAGGTCCTTCTTTATTTTTCTGTTCAAGAGTAATGAACAAATAACTGTACATTATTTTTTCTTAAAGTAAAGATATACGTTGAGCATATTTATGCACTTCCTTAAATATATCTAAATCTTCTTTATTTACTTTAAAGTAAACACAAAATGAATAAAACATGTCCCCTTTACCTCAACATATTTTGTGATATTCACACATTCCTTAAGTTAATGATTCAAAACTTTTTTTAGCTGCAGTTCTGATATTGCAATATGTATGTTGTCTGATATTTGTAAATATACACGCATGTTTGATTTTCATATAATAAAACCTACATCTGTATTACCATATTTATTCGAAAAATAAGATCTTCCTTACATTTTAGAATAATTTTAAGAAATAAAAATGTAGGTGAATATATGATGATAGCATGATTCTGATAGAATGAAATGCAGGCTGTGATAAACTCTATAGTAATTAAATACTATATTATATTATAGCATAGAAAGAAAATTGAAAAAAATGAACAATAGATTATTACCTATTTGTTTTCAGCCATATAAATAACTAGTAGTAGATACAGGTCTAAACTCATCTAGGCATGACTGTTTTAATTAGCTGCAATTATACAGTAATTAACAGTGTAATTATTCTGTATATTGGGATAATTAAACTTCTTCCTCTCATTCTGTAATTTCATTTCTTATAATACCCTCTCAGACACTACCAAATTTTAGAAGAAAAGGTGGAAATCTTATTTTTTTTATTAAATATGATATTAAATGCCATGCTGTACCAGTAAGCAGAAAAATTTTTGCTAAGGAGCAAATGTTTTTAATTCAGGGAGGTACCAGGTGGCAGAATTTTGGAGCCCCAGAAATTGCACCAGGAGGCAAAAAGACCTAGCACCAGCCCTGATGCCATGCATATTACAAAATAATGATAAATTACAAATGCTGATACTTAGTAGATCATGTTCTTTTTGTATGCAAAGAAGTGTATAATATTGAACATGTCAAAAATTTGATACCTGAACTGCATGAAAAATCAGTATTTTTAGAAAAATACCAGACTTAATTTTTTTAAAATCAAATTATGATGATGTGGTATATTAATTTGAAAACACATTCCGTAATACATCTGCCGGAAATGCAAAAATAAATTAAGTTTTGGCTTGTTTTGATCTGTATTGAATTTACAACACTGTTTAATGTATTAAACTCCACAATGATCATTAGGGACCAGCTTTATACTAAGTAAACTGGGCTTGGAATTTAATATGTTAATGATTGTAAATGAAATAATTGACTAAAAAATTCACAATCTGGTCAAATGCTAAAGAATGATCATTAAAATTTATTTCATCATCAGAAATTGTTTTCAATATTGAGATTTTTCTCAGGGGATCATGCAATCATTTCATAAAAATATGTCATTTAAAAAGCAAATGTTAAACACTTTATATATTACAAGACAATTTTTATATGTTTTGTGTATTTCATACCGTATTTTATTTAATGGTACACAGCCTGTGCAACAACATATCATAAAAAATTTTATAGCTTCCATTTTTAATAACGTATTAAAATCTGAACATATGCTGTACTAATTGAAATAGTGTCTGGTAAAGTATCTAGTAAAAGGGAAAATCATAAAATATAGAGTGTTGTGTATACTATTTCAGCGGAGGAACAAGTACAGAGTTGATGGGAGGACTGGAAGTCTCTGCTTTGTTGATGTACCTTATGCCTGAGCAAGCCTAAGGTAGTCATTTATTAGAAACTTGAGTGCAATAATTTAAAATATAAAAATCTGAAGGGATTTCATCATGTTAAGAAGTCACTGTAATCTACCATATTGTTTAGCTTATGTGAAATGAAGGGTTGTAAAAATTATCATTTTTGATCACTAGTCAGTGAATGTATTTTGCCATCATTGAGATTTTAATAAATCAGTTTTATATTTGTAGTTGGTCTTTTCATTAACTTCTTTTTAACATTAAATAGAAATCTAATAACCTAGCATACTCAGGATCGTAGCAATGTTTAATGATCAGACTACCTGTATTAATGCATAGAATTTATTTTTTACATATTTTAACATATTAAAAATAAACAACTAATACATATAATAATTTTACATATATGTTCGCTTATTAGAAATATTTTAGAAAATAAACTAAAAAATTTTTAATATCCTGATTCAGTTAATGTTTCGAAACTTATTGTATTGGAATTTTATAAAGCTTTCCAGGGTTATTTTATGTCTACCTGTTATTTTCTTAATCAGATTTTCATTTCAAAATTTTAAAAAGAATAGTTTTGCAAATAACTTTTTTTTTTCTTTGTCTGCTAAGCGGTGTTTGATCTTCAACTGAATATAGTGAAGTAATGAATCTATGAGGATACTAATCGTTAGTTGTGTAAGTGAAGATAACTATCAAGTACTAACTCAGTATTCTCCAAAGCAATCCCATATGGAATACCAGTTTTCCAGTGGCGTGCAGTAGGTTTTCATGCAGGGTGTGCAGAGAACAACAACAACAATAATAATAAAACCATAAAAATGTACATTAAACACTTCTTTAACTTTTTATTATTCATTTGTACACAAAATCCATACGTCTATCCGTATTACTAACAAAATCATCAATTACATGATCATAAAACTCTGGTTGTGACTACTATTTTTCTATTGTTATTAGAGATAAATTGCTTAATCTATCCTGGCTCATTGTATTTCGTGCATAATTTTTTACGCTTTTCAATGCTGAAAATGATCTCTCCACCAAAGCAGTTGAAAATGGAATTGTACAAATTAAATGTGCCAATTTATTTACTTCGCTTAGGGCATCTGTCAAATCATTCAGCATTATATGCTGAATAAGTTTCGATAAATTCATTTCGTGATATGACTCACTGCGATAAAGAACACATAATTCATTGGTTAGCTTTACAAAATCGAAATATTTTGCATAAGCATTCTGTAATGAATTAAGGTGTTCATCCGGAAATATACTGAAACTGAAATTCAATAGTTCAAAAAATTTGAGCGAATTTAATTTTTTAAAACGGACATCTAACTGACAATAAATAGTGTCCATTATTTCATAATATAAATTTTTAAAATGTTGGTCTTGGTCCACACTTGAGTTTTGTAAATTTACACGACTTTTTTTAAATTTGGAGGACCCACTACAGAAATAGTCTCTTCATAAACTTCATCATATGCAACAGAAGTTCGCATATTTTGAATTGCATCTTTTACTTTCCTCTACTTTTTGACTAGACACGCTAGAATATGCTATATCTAAGTTAGTTTTTTGTAAAATATCAAATAGAACATCAGTATAACTAAACATTTTGGCAAAAATATTTAGGAGAAAATTACCGTTAAATTCTTCAAAAAACATGTGATAACTCTTTGCAATACTAATTGTATCATTATCCCAGCCTTATGGATTCAAAATAATATTTTCAAATAAATCAGATAGGCCTTGCCTTTCGCTTTTTGTGTTATTTTTACCAAGCGAGATGAATAATTCCAACGTGTTGTAGCTAATTTTGGAAATTTTCTTTTAATAATTTCATTTAAAAGATGATTTCTTTTTGTAGACACCGAAAAAAAATGAGGCTATGCCAGAAATTGTTGCAAAAAAATGATTTACAATCTTTTATAAACAATACAGATTGCAACAGAACTAAATTAAGTACATGTGCACAACAATGCACAAACATAGCTTCTGGGAAAATGCCTTTTACTTTTTTCTGCGTCCCATTCAACGCTCCTGACATGACTGCCACCCATTGTACATTTGAGCAATCAGTTTATTCTCACACCCCCAACTCAAAATCGTTTCTTGCACAACATTACACAAAGCTTCCGCTGAACGATCACCACTAACATCTTTAAAAAACAAAAATCTTTCCAATGGTGCACTACAGTTATTAACATATCGTAGCACAACCAATAATTGCGATTTGTGAGATATGTCAGATGTTTCATCTAGCATAATAGCAACGAATGGCGTTTCGTTTACCTCATTTCTAATTTCTGAAATTACAATATTTTTTATCGATGCAATAATATCATATTGCATTCTATTAGAGGTTCCAGAAAATACAGTTGCAATTCTTAAATGGGTTGCTAAAAGGTCATAATATTTACTAATTAAAGTTATTAATTCTATATAATTTCCTCGATTAAGGGAATTTATATTCTCATTGTGTCCACAAAATGCATCTTCTTGTTTTGCTAAATAACAAACTACATCTATTAATCTCTTGAGAATATTTCTATTTCTTGTTACATTTTCATTGTGTTCAACAATCGATGAAGCCTTTTGTTGATCTAACATTAAACCTATCCTGGCGGTACCAAATGTTTTTAATAGTATTACGGCATTTATGTGAGATTTAGTTTTTCCAAGTTTCTTTGCAGCTTCGTGGAGATGATTTAAATCACTGTAGCCTTGTTTTGTCCAAATATTCTTATCGTTTTCAATTACAACAAAAAGTAAACATGGCCAACAGTACAACTCATTCAATTCGCTACGACCGGTTACCCATTTAAATTTTTCATACATAAATTTTTGAAAATGTCGTACACACTGTTGTCCTTTAATCTTAACATTTTGCGATAGAATAATATCCGGCATCGGTCTACTTAATTTAACTATTTCGTTTTTCGTAGTAACGTCTCATCTCGAAAATGGATTTTCCAATAAATCTTTAATTATTGAGACATTCTGAAATGGGTTATTTATTATGAATATAAATTTAAAGAATACAATAAATAAAATGTTTACTTACGAGTAGTCGAGGTATAACTATAAAAACAGCTAAACTTATGAGAATTTTACTAGCACTGAAGCAAAAATCATGTCTTGTGTTGTATGGTGTCTAATCGGCGGCAAAAAAGCAACGCTTCGGGCTTCCACGAATTTTCACAAACATAGCACCACGCGGCGCCCGCCGTTGCGATGCCTTATCATCAGCCTGATGACATCAGGATGCTCATTGGTGCTGACAAACTGAACGTCTATTCGACGTGCAGAGGATTTCAGTGGACGCTGGCACAATAGAACGAACTGTTTCTTGTTCGGTCAGTGGATTAAATTATATTTATTAAATGTTTTTAACATTTGAAAGTCATATATTCTGCGAAAAACATCTCGACAATTTTAAAAAACAAAACCAGGGATATGGTGTTACAGATATAACTTATATATTGTAAGACACAATGAATGGTAAAATTTCGAAAATTCTTTTTTGTCTAACAAAACAAAATTGTTTTTCAGCGAATTATTTCTATAAATATAATACATCACCGAAATTACTTTCCCACACTAAAACATTTCCCTTTATATTGATGAAATACTTCTTTTATATTTCCATAAAAACAAAATCTTACAATATATAAATTTAAACATTAACCGTCTGCAAAATCGTATGACCAGTTAATAAGTTAAAAAACCAAAAGTGCTTCAGCACTTAAGTCCCCGCTCTAATGCAACACTTAATAAACCGTACCTTCAGATGATTCTGAATGCCAAGTGCAGGAAAAATAGCTGCACTTGCCTCAGTGCTATAATATGCTGTGCTTCTCCAGTAGCCCATACATGTAAAGCCTGATTTTGTATTAGTGCGCAGTACGCACACATCAAAACTTCCTATGTTCTTTTGCTTTTGAACGCGCTACATAGTGCAGCACCTAGCACCGCACACACTGCGGGAATACAAGCTAGCAAATCAACATAATATTTGAATATATTATGAATAATATTTATTACATACCATATAAAGATAGGTATTAGGTGCAGAAAATTATTGTCTCTCATAATTTTGCCAGGGTTTGCAGTGCACATATGGACCGCACGTCACTGGTAACTTCACAAGAGCATGCTTCTCCATATGTTTATGATAATGATGCATTTTATTATTCTGAAACTCCAACTACAATCACTAATCATCTATTTTGAAACACTTTATGAATAATTCCATATGAAAGACAATTCACTACAGTATTTTATGGGAGCTTCTGCATATGTTGATGATCGATATTGCAAGTTCATTTCTGCTATTGTAACCACGGTGGCTTGTGTTCATTCCTGCAAATCATTTAGAAAATCAGTTACCTTAATTCTCCACCTTCCCAATCTTCAATTTTGTAGCAATCATTGGTCCTTTTAATATCTTTAAGGTTGCACAAAGGTCATAAAACTACAGTTGCTGTTTCTTTGTAATAATGGTTTTACCAAATAATTAATTACACATCCAAGAAATATAACAATTTCTTTTATAGCCCACACTTCTGTTAACATCCATACTGGTATATTTTCATCTTCTGGGTATAACTGTATTTAATGGTTTTGTAATAAAATTCTTTGAAAGAACTATTATACTTTTGAATTTTTGAAATATTAATAATGGAACAGATTTATTATTGTATCCTCTGAGTCTCTCTATGAGTCAATGATATTACAATCATTTTATTATCTATATCACTTTGTATACCAACATGGATATAGTTTACCGATGCTTATTATTTAATTAATTTAGACATTCTTTTTTTTTTCTTTCTTTTCAAAATATTTAAATTCTTTGTACACCACATACTATTACATAAGGCTTACAGAAGTAAGGGGGAACACAACATAACACAAAGCAAAATAAAGTTACAAATTCACTTATGAAATATAAGGAAAAAATATACGGAAAGAAGAGAATGCCATTTTTATCTGGAGCAAACACATGGAGAAGGGGAGGAAACAATGTTTTAAGGATTTAACGGAAAAATGAGTTGTTCTTTCATAAGCTTTGAGCAGAAGAATAAAAAATGTTCAAAATTTTGCACTCCAAAAGTTACAGAAACACAATTGTGCATCAGATAGCCAGATCTTTTTATCTTAATTTTTTAAAAAACCCCAGATCTTAATTTTTCCTAATAAATGACAAAATATTCTAAAACTCTCAGATTAATTTGCATTGCTTAAATTAGATTGAATTATATTGCTTAAATGTTAAAAAAAAACATATGTAGTATTTGATAACAAAATTAATAAACATATTAATTTAAATAAAATTTTACTTTACAATCATGATTTTATATGCAATACTACTGAAGCAAAATCAACTATTTGTTTTCCTTTCTCATAACAACTTTTCAACATTCAATCCAAGATACTTCTTAATTATAAACATACAAGTGAACATTTAGAGAAATATATGAAAAAAAGAAAGGTTTGATTTTAATGATGTTTTAAAGCAAAAGTATTATCCTAGAAATCTTGTAGTGTATTAAAAAATATCTTATAAAATTCTCTAAAAACAAAGCGTGATCATAACTATGCAGTCAGTTCCAATGAGCATCACATCATGCTATAAAAAAATTCTTATTTTTAAGAGAACATCTGATTAAAAATACACTGTAAATTTATTTAATGACAGACAAATAGTAAATCATGCATGCTGTATTAAGCAATGAAAAATCCTATAAATCATTATAATGTTATAAGGTATTCTTTACCAAGTTAAACTTAATTAGTTCGCATCAACAAGAAGTTTGCCATTCAAATTTTTGAAATAGTAATGCCAAAACAAATTTACTATTCTAGCCTCTGATTTGAGGTCTACAAAAATAAACATGATTTAGCCAGTTTCTGTGACTTGGCTTATGGCAAAACACTAAAGGGCTATCAGCATAAGTGAAGGAATGCCTTCGTGGAGGACTTTCTATTGGAAATGGCTCGTATAACACGTTGTTGGTTTGAAGTAGGCATATAACCACCAGTATTTCCTGAATGTGGTACTCCATATATACTCTGTTGGGATCTGATATACATTCAGGTTGTTCTTCCATGTAAATTGGTTTATCCAAGTATCCATTTAAATATGAAGTTTTTACATCAAAAAATCTTATTTTGTACTTTTTGTAAACTGCAATCGATAACAATTTCTAAAGGTTGCAAGTCTCGTTATTGGACTAAATCCATCTTCATAAACAATTCCTTTTCTTTGATTAAATCCGGTTGCTACAGTATGATTAAAACGTTCAGCTTTTCATTACTTTCCAGAGCATTAAGGTTGTAAGTTCATGTTTAATTCCCATTTTTTTCAAAAACTTCTTTTACATGTTTCTCTAAAAATTCACTACCATTTTCACTATGAATTCTTTTTAGTTTCTTTCCTGTTTGTCCTTCTTCTTAGATAATAAGCTTGATTAACATTTTTCTTCTCAATTGTTATCACAAATATGAAATTACTGCAATCATCTACCATTGTTAAAAAATAACTGCTTCCCTCTATTGATTTCTCAGTTGGTCCAATTAAATCTATATGCCATAATTCTAAAGTGTCTTCAGATTGCTTAAATTTCACAGTTTTATAATGTTTTATAAGATGTATTAATTTTTCCTAGTGAAAGGTTCAGAATTGTTTTGAGAAATTTTTACATTTTCTAATCCAATGATTAATAAGTTTTTTCCCCCCATTTCTATCAGCCTTTGATATAATTTATGTGACCTAGTCTCTGCTGCTATAGTACATCATTAACATTACTAATTTTAGCCTCTTCAACTATATTTCCTTCAAATTTATTTCCATTTCTGTTAGCTGTATATAGAATGTTTACATGTTTATTGATCACTTCTGCTTTAGTTTTCGTTAAAATTACTTTTAAATCATGATCTACAATTTTTGATACTGACAGTAGATTTTCATTTAAATTCAGGACTTGCAGAACATTTTCTATTCTCAAGCTGTTCTTATTTCTATCAGTTTGCATTTTAATGTTACCAATAACAAATGACTTGATCATGGCACCTTTTTCAGCTGTCATTATTTGTCGTTCTTTAAAATTAGTAAATATTTCTTTACTTTACTATTAAATGCCCTAATTTTAATTAAAAATATTACTATTAAATGCCCTAATTTTCCACAAATAAAGCCATGTGAGATGTGGCTCCTCAATCAAAAATCCATTTAATTTTTCTGTTCTCTTGTTCATCTATTTAATTCTTTGCATCATTTCTATCTTGATTAAGACATGAGCTTTCTGTTTGCTTAGATACTTCATATAACCATGTAGCTATTTCATATAATTCGTGATTCACCAGCTTTTATCATAATTCTGCATATTTTCAAATTTTTGAATTCACTTTCGATTCTATTTGCCCATGCGGCGGACCGATCTCGAGAACAACTCCACGATCGCAAATTTGAAAGAGTTAGAATTCTTGAACCTAGGACAACGGAGCTCTTTTGGGCTAGGGGTAAAGAATTCGACTCCGAGTAAATTAACCCATGATCGAGTCCCGCTTATGCGACGCAGCGCTTCTCACTGGTGATAATAGATGGCGACACGAGCAAGTAACTAACCAGGCTTCAACGAACCACGTGATCGCCACACCCATATAAGGCAATTATCATCAGTTAATTTTTCTATGCGCCTCAAATTTATTATATTATGTGCCATATTTTCTAATTTATAATCACTAATTATAATACAAATCAAATTTATCTCTTACAGAAATTAGCGATGTTGCTAAGCTTAAATGACATCAATGTTCTATACGAACGTTCATCAGCAGAGGGGATAACCATGCTCTGTTACCAATTGTTGGCTCGAGGTAGGCATATATAAAAAGAAAATTTGGAAAAAGTTTACAATTGGGTGCTCCTTGTTTTTTGGCGATTCTGTTTTGACGCCAAGTTCGGCGCCAATAAGACACAATTTCAGGATGGCCGCTACACAAAACCAAAATAAGAAGACAAAGAATTTCACAAACTCCGTGTCCATGTACACATCGACCTATTTTCACTTAAAAATACATCAGAGGATTGACAAACTAGTCATTGCACATTCCTTGACTTTGTCCATGTGCACATCGATTTATTTTTAATTAAATAAATCAAGAAGCTAAACCATGTTAAAACTCTCATAGTAACTAGAAATGGGGTTTCATCGCCAAAACTGAACAAAATTTTTCGCCAATCGAAAGGGCACCCAATTCTACACTAGAGCCGAAAATTTATTAAATAAGATTAATCATAACAAGCCTTACCGCATTCCACAAAACCACAAGAATATCTCTAGATTCCAGATACATTTTTTACCCCAATCGTTTAAATCTAAGAAAAATATCAATGTTGCCAAAAAATACTGAAACTTAAAATTATACTTTATAAACAAATACTATCAGACGTTATACGCCATGTAGCCTCGTATAGGGGTTGCCCTAAGTTTCCAGCCGCAAATACGGCAATTAGAAGCAGCTCCATCAGGCCGGGATTAAGTTTTGCTTAGGCAGTCAAGCCCATGAGCATGGGTAACATGCAAGTTCAGGCTCCTAGCCCAACGCAGGTCATAAATTCGCCAAATGCAAATACCCCAGCTGCTGCTGTGCACAATACTAACCAACCAGTGCAAGCTAACCTCTGCACTTCCAATAATAACTATACTACATCCAGTCAAAAGACGGGAAGTAATTCCGAAATCTCGGAACTTTTCATGATAATGAAGGAGGTGCAGAGCATCTTTGGTTATAGTCTAGCAAAAGTAATTAAAATATACAAAAGTAAATTGCCTGAATTAAAAAAATGTAATAATCTCCTTGACAAGATGCAAGTTTTGCACCTAATATTTGAGGAGATCCACGGGTTAGGTGTTACTAACTAATTTATGGATTTTAGAGTTATAACATGGAACGCAAATGGTTTGACCTTTAAAATTGATTAACTTAGACTTTTTGTAAATAAGTATTGTCCTGATATTTTACTCCTACAGGAACACAAGCTTGGTTCAGGTACCATAGTCAGTATTGCAAACTATGAGCTCTATCGGTTGGATCGCCCCAGAACTACGAGCCACAACCCTGGAGGGGGGTTGATTATCCTTGTCAAGCGGTCCATCTCCCATTTTCACGTAACAGTACCCCAGCTTTTAGCTCTTGAAGCCATAGCTATCACTATCACACCACTCACATCACACCCAGTCACTTTTGTCTCTGCCTATGTCCCATCCAACAGCAGATCCCATGTAAACATAGTACAAGATTTTGAAGCCTTAGCTCGTCTTAACAGCAAAGTCATAATAGGCGGAGACTTTAATGCACACCACCGCGAGTGGAACTGCACGAATAACACTTTCCTTGGTAACGTAATTCATCGTTTTGCTCAAACAGCCGGAATTACAATTGCAGCTCCACAAACCCCAACACGTTATGACCATCGATCAGCCTCGGTGCTGGACTTCTTTCTTTTGAAAGGCTGTTCGTATAAGTCTGTTGACAGCCTAAATGAGCTGTCGTCAGACCACAACCCAGTACTGATGGACATGGATCTATCCGTTCATAACACACCACACAAAAAGGCCTTTATAACCAACTGGTCTGGTTTTACCAAAGCCTTAAACAACACCACTATACATATACCAACGGCACAAACGGGAGAAGAGTTAGACGCAATTGTCCAGGGATTTACGTCCACTTTACAAACGGCTCTGCAAGATAACAGCAAACCAGCACCTAGACCTAGGCAGAAAAAGCCGAATGCGGAAGCTAAAAGACTTATTCAACAAAGGAATGTTAAAAGGAAGGAATGGCAACGCACTAGGTATCCAGCCGATAGAGTACCGCTCAACCAGCTCAATCGCCAGGTCAGGGCCCTTACACGTCAACACACAGACCACGACTGGGCCATTCATCTTGCCTCCCTTTCAGCAGACGATAATAGTCTCTGGAAGGCGACAAATAAATTACTGAGATGCCACACCAACATTCCGCCCTTAACAGGCCAACAAGGTATTGCCTACACCGATACTGAGAAAGCTGAGTCACTAGCTGATCACTACGCTACTCAGTTCTGCACCAACAACATGTCACACCCTCAAACAGAACACCTTGTTATGCAATCACTCACAAGTTTCCTCTTAAAGCCATGCACTGACAACATCCCTCCTGTCAGGCCGTCAGAGGTCTTTGATTACATCACGAAGCTGCAGGTCAGGAAAAGCCCGGGGCTGGACAGTGTGAGCAATAAAATGTTAAAGAATATGGGGCTGCTGATGCTGCTTAAACTAACAAAGATCATTAATGACATGTTCCGTTTGGGACATTTTCCGCAGCCCTGGAAGGTTGCAGTTATCTCGCCTATTTTGAAACCGAACAAGCCAGCAACTGATCCAGTTCCATACCGCCCAATTAGCTTATTGTCATCTACCAGCAAAGTTGCAGAATATTTCATCCAACAGCGAATCCTCCAACATGTCAACGACAAGCAACTACTCATCAACGAGCAACATGGATTTCGAAAAAAGCACTCCACTGTCCATCAGCTCCACCGGGTCACTGAATTAATATCTCAAGGTCTTCAAGAGAAGTCCATTACTGGCGCAGTCTTCCTCGATGTGGCTAAGGCCTTTGATCGAATCTGGCTGGAGGGCCTCATACACAAAATCCCAATGCTGGGTTTCCCAGATTACATCACACACATCACCCACTCTTATCTTATGGATCGACACTTCGTCGTTCGTGTTAACAACAAAACCTCTACTCCCAGGCCCATTAGAGCCGGGATCCCCCAAGGATCTCTACTGGGCCCGCTACACTTCAATCTTTACAGGAACGACATCCCACACACACAACACACCACACCACCCTTGCTATGTATGCAGATGACACGGCAATATTATCCCAAAGTGCATCTCATGGCTCAGTTATCCAGTCAATACAAGAACACTTACAGGCACTGGAGTCCTGGCTAATGGCTTGGAAGATCAAAATCAACGTGGAGAAGTCAGATGCCATACTATTCACTAGGAAAATGACTGAACCCAACATCTGTATCAATATGTATGGCAACCCCTACCATGGACCAAGCAGGCTCGTTATCTTGGTGTTATTTTAGATCAATGGCTCACTTGGAACCCCCCACATCACACAGCTCATTGCAAAGTTCCGACTTCGTAAACGTACACTCGCCTCTTTAATTGCTCGGAACAGCGTTCTCTCTATTGATAATAAATTACTCATTTACAAAACCATGTTGCGATCCATACTCACCTATGCCTGCCCAGTCTGGGGGTATACATGTAAAACGAATGTAAATAAATTGCAAGTTCTGCAAAATGTTGTACTGAGACAGGCGGTGAATTGTCCTTGGTTGGTTAGAAAAGAGGCGATTTACCGTGAATTCAAAATTCCATATATTAATGATTATATTGTTACCTTAGCAACAAAATTTTATAACAAAATTCCGGATGTCCGGAATCTTACTATATTTGTAGAAACTTATGATTACAATGAAAAGGCGAATAGAAAGAGGCCATTAGCAGTGCTCCGCACTGTGAATTAGTAGTTGATGTTACTTTAAATATGTATTTAATATATACATATATATATATTTAAAAATAATTCATAAACCCAAACACCTGTATATAGTTTATTGTATTATGTATTGTATGTACCTACTGTACTGTTATTCATATGTTCTGCTGTCATTCATATGTTCAATAATTCAGTTATTTATTAGTTATCACATCTTTTAATTGTATGAATATCCTCTTGCTTACTGGCATTTTCTCGTAAATCCGCACTTCCTTCACCAGTTTTGGACCAGCCACGGTGGTGGACGCTAGTCTCGGTCGGTAGACTGCATTTTAAGCAAACTAATTAATTTTAGTTTTCTTTCCGTTTCTATAATCTGCTGTAAAGATACATGATAATTACAGCCACTCATTTGTCGAAATTGACCGAAATGTCCCTCAAGGTTATCTGTCTGAAATTTTCCTAAAAGAATAAAAGGCAACTTAAATTCTTTCAACAAATAATTTGAAAGTTCATTCAATGTTGCTGTTGTATGGAGAAGAGCAACCTGGGTTTCTTTTGACAGTTTTCCGATTTGTAACTTACAGTTTTTTGTTGTTGAGGAAAATTCATTCCATGATATAAGCCATAAACAAAACTGTAATAAATATTCTAAGCTGTTATCTTTTGGTGTCCTAATGGGCTGCATAAATACATCCCGAAACTGTAAGGCCTTTTCAGATTCACAATTTTCCACCACTTTAAAATTATATCAATAAAATGTGTAGTTCCTAAGACATCCTTTCCATACCTAGTTCTATTAGTATGTGATTCAATTTGCAGGGCAGCTCTTGGCCTTGTATCAGCCCGTTCGCGGGATCCAAACTACCTGCGTTTATACTCTACCCCTTGGTCGTTGGTGGCCTTATTAGCAGAAGTACTATTATATTATGTTATAAAGTAACAATGCTATAAGACTGAGACTGAGGGTTTCTTCACGAAATAGTACTTTTGTAATCTATTAAGATTAAAAAAAAAAATTGTTTCTTTGCAAACGAAAAAAAAAAAAAGTTTATAGCAGAGTTCTCATTTTTCTATCATAAAAGAGATACTGATTATTATTACAGTTTTCTATGTGTTAAAAGGCTGGTTTGACAAGGATTTCTTCAATTGTAGGAGACTTACATTGATTATTTTTACTTTAGTACTTTCATTGTGAAAATAATATTACTACCTTTTAATTAAATTAAAATAACAACAATGTAATATTAAAAAAGAGTATTGCTAATATATGTATGACAAAAATTGCAATACGTTTTAATCACACATACAGAATAGATTATTATAATTTCATATTAAAAATTGATTTTCTATCATGTTAATTATAGGATAAATTATTTAAAATAAAACACTTGATGAATGTTTTATAGCTGAATGCGGCAGCAATCGGCCATAATATAATGAACGAATGAATTTTATTTCTTTTCCCGAAAGAAATAATTTTCATAGAAAGAGAAAATAAAAGAGAGAAAAGACATTAAGAAAGAAATATTTTTTTCTAATTTCTTACGCAAAGAAATATTTTTCTAATATTAACTGTAAAATAAATTGCGTGAAAACACAATTTTAATGTAAGCATAAAAAAAACTTAGTTTGCAATTAGATTGCAATGCAAATTAATCATTGATTAAAATTGTTTATCTCTAAAAAGATTTTAAGTAAGCTTAATTCATTCACTCTTATCTATCTACCGTTCTTTCATAGTACTCCACATCTCTCTTTTATTTCTTAGCCCTTAAATAGCCTAGCGTTAACTTTCCCCTTAAAAAACAAGATTTTCCTTCTCATAATATAACAGCATATTCTGGTGCGTTTTGGTCATAATACTGCTTTGTGCCATTTTTCTCGAACTACAAATGTGAGTGAGTTAGAGAAATATTGGGAGAATATTCCTAGAACTTCCATGGAGGGTCAATCCATTGGTCAGCATTGACTTATAGGTTGATGGTCATTTACACGGGCGTAAAGCATAAAAATGTGAGATTATTAAAATAAAAGTAAACTGAAGGATACTGGGGACCACTGAAAATGTTACTCAGCAATGTGGTTTGGCATAGTAAATTGTAAACAAACGCGTTTATTATTTTTACGCCACTCAGTGTTTTTTAAGCATCACAGATTAGTCAACCCTGAAAACAAATTGCATGGATGATCAATGCATGCTAATTATTATACGATAATCATAATGTAATACATTTATTTTGTTCTACTTTTTATTAAAAATTATTAAAAAAATTAGATTAACAATTACAATTAAAAATTATAATGAAATTCACACTTTAATGGTATTCTTCTAAGGATAATGATGTCTGCCGAACCATTAGTCACTTATCACTACTATGGCATAGCACAATCAGTTTCGATAAGTAATTCAAAACTAAGCAGAAAAATTTTCAGGCCCATCAAGCTTGTTAGTCATTAATATATAGATTGGTGATCAATGGTGCATCAAAGTTAGACAAATTATTAAAATGATATTAAACAGGGCAATAACAACCTATGGATTATATCAGTCACTAATGTAAGGCAAAGGCAACAGCTGCCGAGAAGTATGAATGATAAATTTACGCAAAGCCTCTAAAAATCTTTGAAAAAACACTTCTAAAACATATTTCCAAAATTAAATACTACACCAAAGAAAGGATATATGGCAGTGGGAAAAGTCACGATAAAAAAGTAAGAATTACACTATACAGTATAGTCTGATCTTGAGGATAATGTAAATTACATAAACCTTAATCAGTTTTCATTACCTCATCTTGAGAAATTAAATCTGACAAGAAACATATGCAGTTAGCATCACATAAGAACAGTGACGTTGCACTCAAAGATGACAGTTTGAAAAATATCTGGTTCAAAAAACGTTCTTAATAGCGTTAGGAATAATAATAATAATAAAGAAAACATGAAAGCAATACCTTTAGTGCGGGTAGTAACCACACAAATCTACGAATTTCTTCCAACATTTGGTAGTTTTCAAAGCCTTCGGCCTCGAAACTTGGTGGCCGTGAGTCCAACAACAGATCAACCTCATTTCGGACGTCCTCCTGTGCAGAAAGGAAGATAGCACCAGCAAGATGTATCTGCAGGTGTGAAAAAACGTAGAAGTCCGAAGGAGCGATGTCGGTGTTATATGGTGTGTTGTGGCAAAAGATCTCATTCGAGTCCAGCCGGTGAATGCAAATATAATTCGACCGTTTCAAACGCAACCCTGGTTGGCATTCTGCCAAAATACGTAGACTCGTCCAAAAGGGGCGTTATTACTCGCTGCGAGGTGAAAGATCTTCTCTTCTCCGCAAAGAGAGAATGGAGGGGAAAAAAGTTCCTAGTCATCCACCCTATTTTGAGAATAATTCAATCCGAATGGCACATGCGTGTTTGCGTTCATGGCCGCGGATGAGGCGGTCGAACTATACATGTGGCACATGATGGAACATTGTCTTTTTGTCCTGGAACTCAATTCGACGTTTTTCATTCATAGCAGCATCAACACGGATTAGCATCTCGCTGTAGACCTTACTGTTGAGGGTTTTACCTTTTCCCAGATATTCTTTGTGGATAATACCACGGCAATCAAAACAGATACAAAGCATAATCTTTCTGTTAGTTAAATTGCGCTTTGCGATGCTCTCGTGGGTCTGACCGGGCGCAGACTAATCTCCTTTTCGGCCTATGTTGTTGAAGTAAATCCACTTTTCATCATAGGTGACGATCCACTCCAGAATTTTATTCTTGCTCTGATATTCGAGCAGATTAGTGAATGCTCAAAAACGTCTGTCTTTATCTGCTCCAGGCATCTCATGCGCCCCCCCCCCCAGCGATTGAACTTGTACGTCAAGTTTATGCGATGAGTGGTGCGACTAACAGACATGACACTAACATGTAATTCCTTAGCAACCTCTAGAGTGGTTACATGCTGATATTTTTCCGTAAGTTGTCGCAGGAGAGCCTCATCGACATCAAATGGGCGGGCAGAGCGCACTGCTTCTTGAATGCCATTGTCCTTGTTTTTTAACTTTCGGTACCAAACCTTCACAGTGGCATATCATACAACATTAGTACCTAAAACTGTACACAATGGAGTGACACTTTGTAGCTGACGTTTTGCAACAGAACTGGAAGTAAATGATGTTTCTAATCTGGTATCATGCTCGTTCCATTTCAGACATATTGTGATTCTTGATAACGGTATTTTACAAATTTTACAGCACAGTGTTTTAAAGGAAGTTTCTTTCTTTCAAATGGCAAAAAGTGTTTGACAAAATATGATTAAACACGGCAATGCGAACTGTTTGTGCAGAAGATATTTGCGGTGGCGGGAAACATTTGTTAAAACTCAATATTTGCACTGTTATTATTCACGAAAAGTATCTAATGTAAGCATTATTAATAGAAAGGAAGTAGTTGCCAGCGGCCATCCTTCTTTTATTATTATTAAAATATTACGAATCTGTAGATAGTTCATTACAGTGCAGAGATGGAAAGGCCAGACCTATGTTGCCTTTCCCAATTTTTCTGGCCCTCTTTTGAAGCAAAAATGATTTGAAAATATTAGGCAATTATTTAGAGTTTTTATTTTCATAAATATGCTGCAATATGACTTTAAACAGAAGGGGAAATTTCAGTCTTTCTTAGGCAGCATATGATTTCTCTTGGAAACATCATTACATGCAACACAATTTTTTTTTCTCTCCAATGCTTATTTTTATTTATTTATCCCTCCCAGGTGGCAGAAGAATTATTTGCAATGAAATTAGGCTCCATATAGAAACTATATTGCTTTATAAATACCACTTTCTTATTCTTTTTTACTCTAAAAGATAGATTTTGCATTTAATACTTATTTCACTTTATTACTTTCATTCCCTCAATTTACTGGGAAAAAAAAGTTTAAGAAATCATTAGTATTTAAAATTATTTGAAAATTAGTCTTGTTATTTAAAATTTTCTCTATTTCATATCACTGGTATTTAAAATTATTTGCAAATCTGTCATGTTACTTAAAATTTCTCTATTTTGTAAGTTTTTTCTCGGCATTGCATTTGAAAAGTTGATTTTCTTGTTTTAATGTGACATGTAATATTATAAGTCTCTTTCAGGACTTAAAAAAAAATTCCAACATCCAAATATGCATCTCTTATTAAGTTTTCAAATGTTCACAGGCTATAAAATAAAGTCTTTACCCTCTTTTAAAACAAGAATAATAAGGAAAAAAGTACCAGTTAGGCAATGCTCTAGAATTTTATTTTAAACCAATGGACAATTTTTGACCTGTTGACATATACATGCCACACTGAAGGTTGTCTGCACAAAAAACTAGTAAAACTTAAATGTGCAAATGACTTGAAACCAGAATTAAACTAATTAGAATTCTTCTTGTTTCAAATGGCTGGGCACTTGCAATTACATGCACGCATTCCAAATAACTAATATCCATCAGTCATTTAGCTGTCTCAGTGGCGAAAATGTTGCTCAAGGTGCACCACAACACGTGACTGATTTTACATTTGTGAGAACGGTGAAGTTGCATTTCAGTTTTGAGACAAATAAGTGCTGGAGAATGGATTCAAGGATCTCACCTTTCTCTGTCCCTGTCATCAATCCTCTTCAGGATTTTCAGCTCACCAGTATTTCAAGTGCCCAATGGGCTTTAAGCTGAATATTTTGCTGTGAAGAGTTACACATCCAGAATGAAAGACTTTATGGTATGATGTGCAAATTCCTGATCATCAATGGCTTCACCAGAAATACTTTTAACCTATTAGTACATTCATAAGGCTCTGCTGTTAGCAAATGCCTGTCCCAATACGCTACTCCAACAAAGTAATGGCCATATTCATACTGTTAACATCTCAAAGGACTGCTTTGCAACCAGACACTTTACATCACTATATCTGCCTCCAACAGAAAAACATCTATAATGCTATAGGCTACTATATCAAGACAAAATCTGCAAAAACAGCAAGCCAGAATTCAAATTGCATGAATTTGACATGCGGCAGACTGCATCAAAAATACTGGTAGCTCAATATTTTACTTAAAGTACAACACTTTTGCATGGTATACAATAAATATATGTTATATTGTTCTGATTGTTTTAATTATTTATTGATGATGATTAGCAAATTCTTTCCAAATAATATTTTAATGCAACATGTTCACATGTTAGATTCATTTGATTTCATTCCTTGCATAAAAGAGTTGGTATTTTGGCAATAATAGATTCACATTTAACCATGCTTTACTCTTTGTTCAAAATTTTAGTTAAATCAGTCTTATCTGCCGATAAAGCACAGTTTATACAACATACTTTAAAAATATATTACAAAGTCCAAAATCCAGACGACTAACATCCAGAATGATCTATGATCCATACCACTGGACCTCTATCAATCTTTTTTTTCCCTTTGTATGCTGCTTTAAGCATGTGCATTTGATATTTTTTCATAATAGAACATGTGGAGAGTACTGATTCTTAATTTTGCTTTGGCACTAAATAAAATACCTCCATACTGTAGAAACAATCATTCATTAGCATAAATCTGTATGATCAATAATTTAATTCTATAGCTACCTTTTTGCTTGGCCTCGGAGTATAAAGCATGGTGTGCACGTGGCATATATTTCAAACTGAAACATTCTACACTGAAAAATCACTAATTTTATACTTACTGAATAACTTATATTTCTCACATCAAACCTGGGGAATCATTATTTATTACCTTTTGCTTTCATCACCAACACATAGCATCTTGAGGAATGCCTGTGTAGTGGTGTCTAAACATTTTTAAAAACATTAATAATTGAATACCAAAAAGCACAGTAACCTTTTATGTTGACATTGCACTTGGTGACAATTGACAAACTTAGCCCAACTGTGCAGTGAAGAATTGAGTGGGTTGACGTTTAGAAACTGAACAGAAATTTCCTTCCCCCCAACACTTAAAAAAAAAAAAAAAAAAAAAAAAAAAAAAAAAAAAAAAAAAAAAAAAAAACCACCACCACCATGTTTTGCACATGATATTCATAGGCTAAAAGATTGTATTTAGTACTGTTTGAATTATTAATAACTGATTTATTGTTGTGATAACCTTTAAGTATATTGTGGGAATTTACTTACTCAGGATTCATATAAGTCTTAAGCATACGTGAAAAATAAGCATAAGTATAATACACAAATTTCCTCAGCATGTGATAGAAGCAAGAGAAAATTTAGCAAACAACACATCTCTAGTTGCCAATCTTATGATACATCAGCAATAATGTATAGTGGCCACTATCTAAGCTTTAAAATCATAACAACAAATTTGAATGTTTTCGGATACTGCAAACAAATGGCAAAATTTTCCAATTAATGGAATTTGTGGAGAAGTAATAAACGAAGATAACATAGCAGAAGTTTTTCATCGTGACGATAATGGCCCAATTGTTAATCAACTAGTGAATGATAAATCTGTAGTATGGTTCTAAAAATCCTGGAAAAATATCACTACTGACAGTGAAGAAAATGAGAGCTTGCTGAGAAATTTGATTGACAATTTACTGGGAATTATCAACCTCGCAATTTTAAGATTTGGATAATACTTACTATAATACTATTCATACTTTTGAATGTATTTTAATATTAACATACATTTAGAAGTACAGAAGACTGAGGACAGTATGCCAAAGAATACCCAGCTTTGAAATTATGAGAATTGCATTATGCATGGTAAATTAATAAATAATACACAACTTATGCACTTCTGAAAAATATTTACTTCTTTATCTCTTCTTTTCTTCACGTATATAAAACACATACAATATTAAGAATAAGAACCAGAGTAAAATTAGTAATTACATCACAGACTACTAAAAGATTAATTCTAAAAACCAAAAACAAGCTGCCTCTTAAACTCTCAATTACTCCAGTACATGAACATACTTTAAGAAAAAAATGCAAAAGAAAAGCAAAGTTAGTAGACATTCAGAAATATTAAATGAATAAATGAAAGAAAAATTGTGGAAAGCATACATTTGGTATTGAAGCTTAACTTATGATAATGAATAAATATGATGGACATAAAACTCCTAATATACGGAATAAAATAATAAGCTTCGGATTTTCCTCTATGTATATATATCAATGACATAGATCTTAATTAATTCGAAATTTTGCATTACATATGATATATTTAAATTTTAAACATAAACACTGACCAAGATTCTCTTTACATTGATTACAAGTTTCTTCCTGAGGTAGTCTATTACAAGATGTTAATTATATTTTAAGATAATACAGTTCCAACTTAAATACTTATAAAAAAAAAAAAAAAAAAAAAAAAAAAAAAAAAACACCCCCCAAAAAAAAAAAAAAAAAAAAAAAAAAAAAAAAAGAAACACCCTCCTAACAACGATAAACATGTAACAATAAACAATAAAATTTTTAATCTTATGACAATACTAACCGTTAATAAATTATTAAATTTCTTTTACAAATATCACATAATTATATATCCTCCATAATGCAAAAGAATGTCAAAATTAATGACTAAAAGTGCTTAGGTGCACACAACATGTCAATAACATTTTCATAAAATTTATCCTTTTCATTGTTTTTAAAAATTATAGTGACAATGTTTTAAATCATTGCGAAGTCGGTAATTCTGTATGCTATCTAAAATCAGAATCATTGATATTTGATTTTAGTTAAATGTTTTACATGATGCTTTCTCCAATTAGCTTAATTTTCAGATTAAAAAAGGAATAATAATAAATAGATACATATAAAAAGAGATCCACCTAATTTTTTTATATACATAAGCCAATATTGTACCTCCATTTTAAATTCATATAAAGTTTTGCACAAACAGTTTAATTTTATATTAAACACATATTTTGCATTGGAGTTGAAATCATGAATTATACAGGTACATATAAAACTTACTAATACTTTATTGAGATATAAAAAGCACTCATTTAGATCAGAATAAAAATCTCTAAATGCGATCTAATAATCACGGCGTGAATGATAATGGTTCCCTTCATGGTTATGTCTAGTCCCACTAAAGGCACTTGCTCCGCCAGATGACTGATGTCCACTGCCCCGTGAATACATATTTCGGCCACGGGAACTATGGCGTCGACCATGGCTTTTTTCCTTATCCATTTCAAGGTCCTCCAACTTTTGAGCAATGGCTATTTTTTGACTGATTGCTAACCTTAAAAGTGCATTTAATGTTTTCTTTTGTTCTTCACTGGATGTCAGTTGTCTCTGCAATTCATCAAGCTGCGTAACATATTCTTCACAACGAGCTGCAAACATGGCTCTTAAAGAAGCAAAAGTAGCAGCATCTTCTTTAAGTACTTTCAAGTCATTTCTGAGCTTCATCATAGTTTCACTTACTACTGCCTTTTCATTTTCATATTTACTCTTCAAGTTTGCAAGGGCTACTTCTGCAGTTTGTTTATTGGCTTTTAAAACTGTACGCAATGTTGCAACTTGTTCTCTCTTAGTAGATAACATTGATTTGAGCTTAATAACTTGTTCTTGTAGATCTTCAACTTCAGCCAATGATGAAGGTTCTTGACTGCCACTATGATGTGTCTTCTGCCAATATATTTCTATTGTGTTCTCTACAGCTTTAGTCAAGTGACTAAGTTGATCACGAATAGTATCCAATAATCGATTACTTCCTATTGAACTATCAGATCTATTTTCACTTTTATCATCTTCTAATAATATTTTAATAGCAATATCACTTTTCAGCTTTTCTTTTAGAGTATCCAAGTTACTACTATGCATGTTGAATATTGTACTGCATGGCTCCTCTTTATTACTTTCAGAGAGTTCTAAACTCACTCCAGAATCAACTCCTAGAACAAAAAATTAAAATCAGTATCTATTTTATATATGTGATGCTATACATCTTTTTTTATATTTCATTTCTTTAAAACATTTTAATGGAGAGAAAGAAAACTGGTAAAGAAAAGTAATAATTCTTACAGCTTTACTATGATATATGGAAATAAAACAGAATTAATGGCACTTTGTTATAACGGCCCCCAACCATATTTGGCGATTTCAGACCAAGCTTGTGAAGAGCAAATGTAAAAATAAACAACACCAATATAATAATAATAATAACAATAATACTCACATGTCATTTCCTAAGAATATTTCAAAGAATCTTTATGACATGCAATTGTCTGCAGCACTTTCACGTGTATTGAGCTGTTTGTTACACCATTTCATAAATGTCAACTCTTCAAGAATACATAAATCTAATAGCAGTGCTCAAGAATTCATAAATTTAATAGCAGTGATGAACAATATTCTGGAAATGCTAAACTAATTTCCAACATAGAGGCCCTTCTTCTTTTAGCAAATTTTAACACTGCACCTCCATATGGTTTCATCATTAACAAATAGTTCATGTTGTGTCCAATTCGCATACTCGCTTGTCAGGTAAAAAAAGTTTTTCCTGAAAAACTGATATGGCGTCCATCGCATTACTTGGTAAATTAAAGATTTTTAATCTCATATTCACAAAAAAAAGGGGGTCAATGAATATGTATTTAAATAAACAGCTCGAAAACCTTATAAAAATTAATATAAGAGAACATGCGGCGAAAGGGAAAATGCAACATGGTATTAATGTATGATCATGTGGCGAGGTATAAGAACACACACCAGATTTTGGCAAGATATATCCGTTGATTCACGATGCAATCTCCAGAGCTGCTATAACAAAGAAGTACCAAACCCATTTATTTGCTTTTACAGTTACTGTGTTATTTTAAGGTAAATTTCATGTTTAAATTTTGAAAATTTTAGTTAACAAATATGCATGGCAAGCTGTTTAAAAGCAAACATATTTTAAAAAGATAAATACCTGCAGTATGAGAACCTTTGACATGATCCAGCATAATTCGACTGGGTGTTTCCCCATTTACCATGCAAACATGATGGTACAGCTGTGCAAGTTCCTCAGATACAGCAATCAGATCATCCTATAATACATACATTTGCAACAAGTAAAGCAAAATATATAAATTCACTTCAGAAGACTTTTATTATGTTTTACCTAAAAGTATAAGTGAATTATCACCTGTGTAAAGTTCAAAGCACTTCTTGTTTTTTTAGCTATTTGGCCCATGGTATATAAATCATCCTCTAATTCCTTAATTTTATTGCTAAATGTCTGAACCTGTAAAAAAGAACAATAATAATGAAAAACTTGAATATATTAATATTATATTTACATTATTTTTAGCATAAAATATTTATCACATGGAATATTATTTAATAACTGCAAATTTATATTTTTGTAACAATATTTAAAATCTTAATAAGGATAAAACAAAAATTCTATTATTATAATTTATTTTGGAGTGATACAATCTTCAGATAAAACCACTTGAAAAAATTAGTGTATGTAATGTAAAAAGCAATTTTATACAAGAAACTAATTTCTGAGAAATGATCAGACTATGAAGAATGATCAAAATCGAAATTCCTGAAACAACCTTGTATTTGGCGTACATTTACTAAAAGCACTCAATCGATTTCGAGGGCAGCTACAAGTCCCTCCTCATCAGAAGAACAAAATATCTAGAAAGGTTAAGCAACCTCAGTAACGGCTTTTTATACCCTCGGGTAGAACCATGTGCGAGGAGGCAACGCCATCTATCGGCAAAAATAATAATCAAGAATTAGGTTAATAGAATTTTAAAAGCGTTAGGAAGGACTGGATTAGACTTAAAATCATTCACTAAACATGTTAAATCTTTGTGAATATGAAAAGCATCAAGAAAATCCAATTCACCAACGGAAGAAGCTTTTTGATAATTTTTGCAGATCCAAAGTCAAAATTATGATTAAATTTCCTACTATGATATGCTATTGAAGACTTGTTAATTTTGCCCTTTCGGACATAAGATTCATGTTCCTTGATACGAAACTTTAACGCTCTTTTTGTTTGGCCAATATATCTCAAGCCACACTGACATGATATACTATAAATTCTCCAAGAATTAAAGTCAGAAACGCAATCTTTTAGAGTCGAACCGTGAATTTTATTGATAGGGGAGAAACTGACCTGAAAATTGAATTTGTGGAAAATCCGTGCAACTTTATAACTATGAACTTAGAATGAATTTAACAGTGGCCACGCATGCTACTTTACACTGTCATAAATATAATGGCAGTCATAAAATATGTGATTAATACATGATTTGAGAGAAATTCAGATTATAAATCCTTTCAGACAGAAACATAACCATTCACTTCTCTAGCTGTTACAAAAAAAGCAAAAGATTATGTAAACATACTTTAAAATATGCTGAAATAACATTTACACCTTTATAAGCTTAATAAATAAACAAATAACTTTCAATTTTAAAATTTCAAATTACATTTTAATGCATCAAAAGGTATTCTGGCATTATATTTAAAAGAAATTTCATATAAAAATACATCATATTTTTCTTGAGTAAAAATAAAACCTGCTATTTCTAGTTGATAAAACTAAATCTTCATAGTTAAATAAAAATTAACCCCCCTGAAAAACATTATTTTAAAATTCCAATATTTGTTTCTGCCCTTTTGGAGGAAAAGGGGGGAGGAAAGAGGAAGTTTCAGTCATTGACGCTGCAACAATTTTCGATCATTTTTTCTTCAGATTTCTAACCAGCAATGCTCAGTTATTTCACCAAGATTCCAATATGCTTAATCATGATAATGTTACTTACTGCATTACAAAACTAAGAGAGAGCAGATTTCAACACTTGCAAATCAAAGTATAATTTCATGAACATGCAAATCACAAGTATAATTTCGTGAAAATCTGTTTTCTTTTGGGGGGGGGGATACACACACATAAAAAACAACTGACTGTGGGAAAGTACAAAATGTACAACAAGGAACTTCGAGGAACAACAGGTCATTACATGGAATCTTACCTGGCTGAATTCACATGAAGGAGGAGAACAGATGACCTATTTTAAAAAAAAAGTCTCAATGATAGCACATTTTTTTTGTTGTGTAATTAAACATGAAAAAAAAAGTACCTTGTTTAGATCACCCTGTACATATAAAAGTGCTACTTCGATGTTTAAATTAAATGATTTCAGTTCATGATATTATTGGTCAAAGGGGCATTGGCTGCATGGGCTATTAATCTAGGAACGGGGTTTGGCGGCATATCACTTTTCAAATTGTTGCCATAAAATATTAGCACTCTATATTACTTTTAAAGAAATTAAATAATGAAGAATCCGCATAAATGTATTTATGTTTCTTGTACCATGATAAAATGGCGGTACCTAGGCCATCAAATTTTGAATAACATAGTGCTCCACCCAAACATGTGCAATTGGAAGCCCGAATTTTTAACTAACTCAATGATTTGAAAGCATGCAGTGGCAACACAATATGGATTAAAACATTATCTCCAGCATACGAGACATTACCAGAAATTCTAAAGACATGCTGCTTTTAAATATTTTGCCATTCAACTGAATTTTACTTGGTGTAAGTGATTTAATTAATCAATTTAACTTTAACACACAAACATTAACAATAAAAAGAGACAGACAGACACACACACACACACAAAAAAAACCATGTTTTGGTTCTACAATTGTACATTGGCATGATAAATTGAGAAAAGACTTTAAAAAACAGGAAAATGTATGCCAACACTTAACACTTCATCAGGAATTATAAACACATGCAGCTTTTAAAATTTTTGTAATTTTGCTGCTGAACTGTATATGGCATTAAGTGCAGAGAAAATAATGCTTAATAATAAAGCTAAAACGACAAAAGGAAATGGGTTAGTAGGAGTGAGTGAAACACCAGATTGGTAGACTGAGAGCTCTACGAGTGTAGAAACACCTTAACAAAACCTTTTGGATAACTGTTAAAATCTGAAACCCTTCAGCATTTTTTTTTTGGTTGCTTTCTGCATTTTATATGTGAAGCATAAAAAAAGATTTTTTAATGCGTCTGTATTTACTCAATTGATTTAGGTGTTCCAATTTTTTAACGAAGGATAAATTAACTGGCATGCCATCACCCCCTTCCCAAAACTGACAACTAGCAACATTTGTGCCATGCTAAGAAAAAAATGTTATATAAACAGTACACTACCAAAAGTAATAAAAATATATTATTGTTTAAATACACTAAAAATATGAAATACACATAGACCACTGGCAAACTTCATGTATTACTATAAAATTTCATCATTAGATTTTATTTTGCAGAAAGAATACAAAAATTGGCATTAGAAACTTTGCGGTTGTATAAAAACACATTTTTATTTATTACACTGATGGTATAAATAACATTTTATGAAAAAGCCTATTAAGAACAGAGATTGTTATGAAATGATTTATTAATAAGGAAGAGAATGACAGATCATATTTGCTTATACACTGCCATCAACATTCTCTCGAGTTTCTTACCATTATTTGTTCAGACTCTATTTTATCTTACAAATAAAAACAATATCCCTTCAAGACGCTCAGAAGAGAAAGTTATTATTTAAATACTTGAAAAAATAACCATCTACCTTAATCTTAAGTTCTGTAACTTCCTCTCTTAATTTACGATTCATTGCTTCATCATCCTCACTAATTGTGGCTCCTTGCTGTTGAAGGCCTCGCACATCATTTTGTAATTGTTCTACTTGCTGCACAGCAAGTTGATACCGTTGCTCATGCTTTGTAAGTAAAGTTTTCAGTCGAGAGAGTTCTGGTATATCCTAGAAATAAAATATAAGATAAATAAAAATCAATTTATTTTTTGAGAAAAGAAAGTTACAAATTAAGAAATGAACAAATTAGAAATAAATCAAAGATTATCACTAGGAATAAATAGTGAATATATTTCAACAAATGTAATTATTTCTTTTTCTAAAAGGCCTGTGCATATAATGGTATAATTTTTCATTCAAATAATTACTAAATTAGGAATGCATACCTGAAAAACACACACATGCTCAAATTACTTGAATGTTATCTATTCCATCAATTCTAAATAACCAGTAACAAAGGCAAGCTTTAACAAATGGATTTGATGGATATATAAAATGTGTTGCAAGCACATAGGAAACTTTTCAGTTGTTATGAATAAATGGATGAATTTATCAGCTTTAAAAAAAAAAAAAAAAGCTATTTAGCCTTTGGACTAAGGATGGCAGGATTTCAGAAACTGTAAGTTCATAAAGTTTCATGTGTTGATGTGCTAAAGTGTACCACGAATAGCAAAATGGCACATATGAAATAAGTACCATGGAAATTACAGATGTTTAGGAGCCATATATAAAAGAAATGAACAGAAGTTGCAGCAGTGCATTTGAACCAAATGATATGCTACATTACAGCAACTTCCTGCCCAAATGAACCACGAAGTTACCACAACTGTGTCCAAAACAACAGTTTAATATTTTTGCTGTATATGGACTCTACAGCAGGCAGATGATGACGACATCTTTGCTAGTGACTGCTCATGAGTGGAAGAAGCTGAAATTTGTATGGGAATACAAATAACAGATCTGCACTGATTGGAAAAAAGGTTGCCTTATTAAATTTCTGCTTTATCAGGCAAATGGATGTTGGCACATATGGCAAAAAACATCAAAGAAACACACCTTAACAATTTGTGGATGACAACAAGCTGTGAGAGGCATTATGATCTAAGACAGCAATCTCAAACTGGCAGTACTCAAAGCAGTTTTATACAGGCTGCAAATATATTTCATGTACATTAATTAGTATTATCATAACATTATTTATTATGGTAAGAATTTGAAGAAAGGATTATGATTTCAATGATTCTGAGTTCAGTTTTATATTTTTTTTTCCATTAAAAACGACCACAAATAATGCCCCCAAAATTCACAAATGGAGCTAATTAATTTAGATTCTGACATAAATCTTATTAAAAATTTTGAAGATACAGATTTGATAAAGCTTTTTTCATATTTGTCAAGATAAAAACTCTTAGTTATGAATTTTTGTCATGGGAATAATCACTTAGTTTGAGAATACATTTTATATGTCAGCAGTGTCTTCTCCCCTCGGTTATATAAAAAAAAACATAAATGAGCACCTATAATTTATGATAAAGATAGTTTCTAGTAATTTTCCTTTTATGTTATAAACTTTATCTATATAGAAATGCCATGAAGCATTATAGCTGAAAGCTATATATAGTAAGAAATAAAGAAGTTTTTAATTATTTATATACAAATATATATTTTTTTCTGTATGCATCAAAGAAAAATTTAATAAAAAAAAGAAAGAAAATAGATTGTCATTATTTATTCCTAAGTTTTGTCCTACTTCAAAAGTTTTTGTAATCTGTCTATTTTTAGTTCAAGTTATTTAATGGTTAATTCAAACGTTAGAATTATTTGAAATAAAAGAGTTTTTCCCTTTGTGTCATTATTATTATTATTTATGAACGTGTTTACAAATATTTAGTAAATAAATTTGTTAATTTAGTTAAAAAATTTGGCCCATCAGTTGCTTTTAGATTGTGCATTCAGCCTTTATGCAATTTCAGTTTGAGACCACTGTTCTAGAGGATGGTATTCCCTTGATCACTCATTACTATGAATGGCACTCTTGAACTCTTCAGATCATATGTACCCATACAAGTGGCTGGAAGAGTACAAGGAAGACTTGACTGCCCACTTCTCTGGCCATCAAATATCAAAGATTTAAACTGAATTGAGAATCTATGACACCACCTCAGATTGTTCACTATGAATCCTCTGCCTTGCACCCCTCCAGTAGTTGTTACCGCACTGCAGTCAACATGGTTTCATATCCCTATAAACTATTTCCAGCAGCATCTTACTGAGACCTCCCCCTTTCCGTCTAGCTGTGTTGCACATAGTGGTTATTCTGAATTTTAATAAGTTTTTGGTTTTGGTTTAGGTGATTATGTAAAAGCACACTAGGGCTATATGCTTAAGGGAGAAGACTTCATGGAGAGCATTCTATGAGATATTGCCCTGTATACACGTTACACATGAGGAAAACCACAAAAACATCCATGCAGCCAGCCCGTATGCCTGTTACTGAACCCAGAACAGAACTACCAGTACAGAGGCTGTTTGCACATTTTTTAGACGATTTTGGTTAGCGGTAATAAAAAACTGTTTGCTGCAAAAGAAATAATTGCAATTGTGCTATGTTTTTAAAAGTCAAAATTATCGTCTGTGGCTTGAAAGTTTTGTTTTTATTAAAAATGGCGAATTTAACAAAACAGTGGTTCGAAGGCTACATTTACGCTCTTTTCGAAGAGAAATATGCATACTCCGTTATCCAAAAACGATGTGAGAGTCATGGTTTTGTGATATCTAAAGCGTCGATCGTAATATCATCAACAAAAAAGGAAAAAAACGTCAAATTGGAACCTCAAGTGGGACAAAAATTCCAAACAAGTATCCAAGGAAAAAACGGACATCTTCGACTATTGCAAAGGTACGTTGTTTAATGTTAAAAGAAAATCCCCCTAGTCAGAGGACAGTTGCAAAATCATTAAAATGCTCGGTGTCCACTGTAAACAAAATGATAAACGTTGATTTAAATCTTAAGAAAGCAAAAAAACGCAATGTGCATCGTCTTCTTTCAAAGCATATTGCTCAACGCAGGACACGCTGCAGAATTCTATATGAGAAACACTTATCCAAAGAAAAATGGAAAACAATTGTCACAATAGATGAAGCATGGGTGTATTTAAATGAGTGTAACAAAAAAAGAACCATTTATTATCATAAAAAGGGAGAAAAAAAATTAAGTACATGGTTCAAAGAATTGAAAGAAAGTTTTTCTAAGGGATTCATGATTGTTGCTGGTTTTTCTTATAACGGCAAGTTAAAAATAAAGAGAGTGCAAAAAATGTCAAGATTGACTCCAAATACTATCAGGAACATATTTTATCGCCAATTTTTCTGAATGAAATACCATCGCTTTACCCACAGTGCCATCAATCTGTGAGACTCCATCAGCACAAAGCTAGCAGTCACACATCAAAATCCACTGTAAATTTCCTAAAAGAAGTGGAACAAAAAACTGGTATCAAGGCCATACCCTTCACTGATATCCCTACTAAATCTCCTAATGTGGCACCTATGGATTTTTGTTCTTTCAGACTTTTAAAAACTGCATTATCCAAACGTTGTCCCAAAACCCTAACAGGACTCTGGAAAGCTGTTCGGGAGGAATGGGATAGAATACCACTTCTGACACTTCAAAAGGCATTATTATCCTGGAAATTGCAGTGTCGAAAGATAGTTCAGAATAGGGGATGTCAAATAGAACATTTAAAACACAAGAATTTTATGTAATTTAGTTTTGTGAATACAATATACATCGTCGAAAAAATGTGCGAACAGCCTCTGTATTTAGTTATTTTACCACTCGGCTGCTGGGGTGCCGGATTTTAATAAATGGTCACATAAATGTGCTCAGCTGTATAATTAAATATATATAGGTTCAGACAGCATATTGAAAATGTTTTACATCCATAATATTTTTACATCCACCTACTATACTGTTCCATTTGTACATCAAAATGCAACAACCCACATCCCTTCTTCAAATCAAATTATTCTATATCATAAACAGAATATATCATAATTGAATTTAGCTCTGCATCAGTTAAAGCATTTCTTTTTCCAATCCCTCCCATTTATGAATACATTCACAAAACCTTTTTTTTTTTCTCTCTGAGAATAAACAATCATCAAATGACTGGTCTCCGACTGGGATGTTAACCATACCGAGTTTAGATACCAGCCTCGTTGGAAGACACTAAGGCTATGACAGTGAGCTGGGTACGATGAACAAGCCAAATGTAGCTTGGAATTTATTAAAAGATGACGGTATACTTAGATTTGCAGAAGACTTGAACATATGAGTCACTATAAGCAATCAGGGAGAGGCAAAACTGTAATGGCATTACATGTACAAAGTTAAATAGTAGCTGGGCATAAGCTAATGCAGGAGGAAAAATAATTTTAACTTACGGGCAGTTGATAAACAGATTATCAAACTGGAAATATAGATATTAACACTGAATTACGTACAGAGTTAAATATAGTCAACAGTGTTGAGTATGGGGGAAGTGTGAAGCTGTACTCCTATTGCCAGAGGAAACTTACGTTATGGACATGTATTAGCCAGGCTGCATATGGCTTGACATGGCTGAGTAGGCAATGGTACAATATGTAATGACTAAGGCAATTTTATTTTGTGCGGATCTGGTGCTGTTAGTCTGGATGAATTAACAATGATACAATATTTTTTGGAATTCACGATGTCATTGAAATTTAATCTTAATCAAATAAAGGAAAAGTTCTTGAGACTACAAAAATTTTATTTCCTAATCCATCACATGAGATCTGAAATTTAGATTAAATACAAAACATTAAGATGTGCTAAAAAATAAAATAATGCAGATATATTGGTATCAAACTATTCATACTAAAAACAGCAATTTATTTCACATATATTTTTGTTATTAAATTAGTTCAAAGCAATAAATAATGTTACATTTCCACATATCAAATGCAAAATGCCATTTTCTACTCATTTAATAAAGCAGTACCACATTCTAAAGCTAGTTAAGTTTATTTTTAATAATTATGTCCAATAAATAGTGAGGACATTTTAATATTACATTTATCCTAGCTAGATTCTTGGACTTGTTAAAATAAAATTTAACCTGGATAGAATCTCCGGGTTTAATTTTATTACTTCAGAGAATATCAAGCTAGAGGAAACCAATAATTTTTACGATTCAAAATATTATAATTACAAATTCCTAACAATGCAAAACATATTGCTTAGTACTAGCGTATTATTGCAACTACTTTAACAGAATTTTCCAAATTTTCTGAAAGCGCAAAACTCTGGCAACCTAAACATTCTTCAGCCAATCATGCTAATAACAGTTCTGCAGCTAAGCAACATTGTCTTTTCCATATGCATTCTTTTTGTTGTATTCCAAGTTCCAATGATTTTTAGAGATAAATTGTTACATTTTTTGCCTTCAACTCAATTTAAAAATATTGCTTGTTGAATTTGCCAGCAACAGAAGAAATTGCAGTAAAAGCTCTGCACGAATCGAAATCACTATAGGAAACAATGATGAGATGCATTCAGTAGACAGTCAGTGCACACTGATTAGTTCCAGCAATTCTTTGGTGTTTTTAAAGCAAAGACAAATCACTGTATATGCGAGAAGAACAGTGCTAAAAACTGGAAAATATTTTACAGAAAATGTAAATGTCTTACTTTTTTTATGTATCATACAAGCCTTATTTAATAATTTTAATTTGCATTTTACAGTTTTTAAAGTGCTTTTTCTTTTGACATGTTGATAATGTTTGCTGATTTATGATAAAGATTGATAACTTGAAGATGTCCTTAAAAAAATTTGTGAAGACTGCCAACTTGCAACCAATAAGTAATTTTACCTTTTCATTTGCAAAAACCAACAAACTGCATCAAGGTGGTTGCATTAATAGGTAAGTACCTATTGCTTCTCCTCTGCTAAATTAGCCATAAATACAATTCTAATCACGAGCTATTATGAATGAATTTTTTTAAAATTTACAGGTTTTGTTATATTAATTATTTTAAGGGGTTTAAAAAAAATTCTAGAAACTTTACCTTTTCAGGATCTTCCAAACCACTACCATCTTCTATTTCACCAAATTTTCCATGCAGTGCAATGAGAGCATTTATGTGCTCAACCATTCTATGTACTCGACTATTCTGATCACTAAGTTCTGCTTTAGTTTTCTCTAACTGCTGTTGAGTCTCTTGAAGTCGTCCTGTTATTTTAGCCTTTTCATTTTCGGTCTGAAATCATAATTACATGCTTTAATGTTACAAGTTAGTTTAAATAAGTTTACATTTTTAACAGCATTGAAAACTATACAATTAGAAGATAACATACTTTTAAACAAACAAAAATTGATCAAGTATATGCTTTTGATATTAATTAAAAATCACATATTTGATATTAAAGAGCTAATTATGATTTTAAGCACAATAAGCAAACATTAGATTGCCTGAAAAGGTACACAACTAAAAAGAAATAATTTCAAAGACCACTTTCCTTTTTTCACAAAATAGATTAAGTGCTTACACCATTAACTATCACTGTCTTGGTTGATTGCTCATACTCTTTGAAATTTATCATATCTAAAATTTGCTAAAAAATCTAAAATTTTATTTAACAATAAAGAGTTTGCTTTATTAGATGGCAACTATGTACACTATTTTCATTTAAGAAGAATACAAATTTTTATGAATTCCTCTGTTTGTATTTCAGGAAAGTTTCGGTTCATGGAATCAAATATCTTTACATTTCTTATTTAGTTTATGTATCAAAAGCCACGAAAGGTAAGTATCTTTATGACGAAAATCCATCCTTTTATTATTTATTATACACCTCATACAGAGTTGAAGTATAAACGTCTTACTGAAAAAGTCAATTTATTGACTGATTTCTAAGTTTCACCTTTCAGCGATGTAAACTGACATCAGCTTTCATGTGCTAAATAAGACCATGGCAGCAAGCTAAACTAGAAAGAAGTCCACCAGTACATAAGATGGGATACTTAAAAATTATGTTCTTATTAAATCTATAAACATACAAGTTAACAGATTTAATAAGCACATCCTTCAGAAGATTAAATGTAAATTTAATTATGAATAAAAGTGCCTTGCAACACACACATCAGTTTTTCATACGTCATAAAAAAGAAAAACAAATTATTATTTTCTGAGATTTTCAAGCTACAGAATTTAAATAACACCACTAGTTGGAAGTTACATACAGATGCATTTTAAGACACATGCAAGATGCATGAAACTTAAATTATAAAAATTAAAGACAAATTTAGATTATCATTTATTTTTAACTCAATAATTTCCTGGTAAAAAGGATAAAATATACAAAAATATAAAATATGAAAACAGAGATAGTTACATAATATTCCCATATTAAAATAGCTCTTTTAGTCTAATTAAGATACAGAAGTTCAAGGGAAAAAATTATTACATAGCATCAATTGCAAACTTTAAATATGCATATTAGTATGCTAATAAATAAGCTAACTTTTGAAAGACTTTTTTTTTCATGCTACTAATAATTAGACTATATGAAACTTATTAAAAATTTAGCAGAAAGAAGATAGTAACAGCTTAAAAACTTCAATTCTAATTCTAAAACAATTAGAAAATTTTTCCAACCATCAACTGTTTCTTAAATTTTCATTGCTAGATTGGTGCCATATTAAACATCATTATAATTAATACATCAACATTAAAACTTTAGTACTCACAGCCTCTAACTGCTTCTCTAATTTTCGTACTTCTGATAGATGCAGCTCACTGAAGAGATCATTGACAGTAGATGACTGAGGTTTAGCAATATTATCTTCTAAAATACACACACATTACTATGGATATCCTTATCAGAAATCCAAATGTACATTGTGCATGCTTTACTGACAAAATATGTCATTGAACAGGTAAATATAAACAAAGAACAAACAGAATTAGTAACTGAGAATTTATACTTATTTTTTAAAAAATATTTTTTTTTTCTTTAAACATTAAATATTTTAGAAAAGACATACCTTGCTTAAACAGAATAAAAAATTACAATGCTAAATAAATATACCTAGTAGTGAATACAGTGTAAAGCAAATAATAAATATCTAATACAATATATATATTATTATGAATTTTGTATAAATAGATAATTTTAGTGCAATTACATGTAGAACTGCTTTATTTTTCTGTATAATGTAATATGCAAAACCAAGAGAGATAAGTTATGCCAGAAACATAGGAATACAAGGATAAGTCCATTTAACATTGAGTAAATCGGTATTTCGGTAATTTGGCAAGATATCAGCAAGCTGCCAATGGTTTTGAAGACTAAATTTAGTCCCCAAACTTGGCAACCATTTCGCGACTAAATAGATTAAGTTTCGATCCGGTCACTTATCACCGTAACAGGTACTATAATTGTACCACTGTAACCATAATTCCAACCTCATGCTGCCTTTCAGTAATTTCGAGAAGCAGAAAGTACTAGAAATATTTCGTCGGCCACGTGAAAATTACATAAGGCCAGACAGAGCATCTGCTCTCAGTTGTTGGTGTTGTTGCGACTTGTCAGTTCAGCACGAGATTGGAGTACTGAGATATCTCCGGGTTAGCTTTCTCTTTAGTTGTGCTTTGCATTGTGTTGTGTTTAATAATCATGGTAGTTTGAAATGTAACTAATAATTGTACTCTGTGATATTGTGAAGAGTTGTATGACTAGCTTTGTGGAAAAATCCAGATCTCTGAAGTGTTTCATTTGAAATAATAAATCTTATCAACCTATTATCAGAGCTGTGTACATTCAATCGATTACGAACTTGCACAAACACAACACTTTTTCGTGTCAAAATTGGAATTGAATACCTATGATAAGAGTGATGGATGAGCAATTAAGACAGTTGGTCACTACCTTTGCTGTATTTCAAGAAAAGATGGAAGGTACTATTAACTTCATGAAAGAACAGATGCCAGCTGGCCAAGAATTCGTTAAAGAAGAGATGAAAGCTGTTCAAGACACCGTTAATGAAAAGATGAAAGTTGTTCAAGAAAAGTTTCAAGCAGGTCAAGAGGAAATGAAAAGAGAAATTACATGCTTAATAGAAAACAAATTCGAAGCAATGGATGGCAGAACAGGCACGGTTGAAGACAAAATTGGAGAAATTCAGGATAGAGTGTGTGCAATGAAGCAACAAATTGGAGAAACGGTTTTTGCCAACCAACGATAAATCAAACAACAAATTAATGACAGGGTCTCTGCAGTTAGCAAAAAAAAGTTGATACCATAAAGAAATTCATTGTTATGGCAGAGAGCAATTCTGATGGTTTTAAATTTTTACCCATGCCTTCTTGTTCCTCTCTGAAGTAATTTACATATGATGGGAAAACCTCCTGGCAAGTGCATAAGATACAATTTCCTATGGTGGTGGACACGAATGGAAGATATTCCCAAGTTAAGGTCAACCATCTCGCCACTTCTCAGAGAGTAGATGCAGTGGATAATCTTCAAACCCTAAAACCACAGCCTAGATTTTGAAGCTCGATCCAGGGTTTGCTGCACTAGACTACAGTTGGCTTAAATTAAAATATTGTCAACAGAAGCCCAGGGAAACACTCCAGGAACTTACCACGGATGCTGAAAGGCTGTCTTATCTCACCTTTTCAGAATGTCCAACAGAAACACGGATATCCTGTCCCTGCAGTACTTCATCAGTGGCATCCGAGATCCTGAAATACAGAAAGCTCTGCGAATGGCAGATGTCAAGGATTTAAAAAATGCTCTAGTGTACGAGATGAAATTCAAGGCAGCGAAGCAAGCAACCCGTAGAGACTGCCACCAAATCAGTGCTGCTCAAGTACCAGAGCAAGTGGATCAAATGTTTGCTCGTTTATATGATTTAAACAGACAAGTCAAAGCCTTGAGTCAGAATAGGAGTGGCAACAGATCTACCATAAAGTGATGGAACTGCGGTGCTGAAGGAAGCACAGAATTGCAAAACACTCCAGGGCATGGAAAATAAGACTGCTCCCCAGCAAGGATGTTCCAGAACCAAATTAGTGGCCATCTACCGCAACGGAGTATGAAAGATAATGAGAAGCCTCCTTTTAAAGCACTTCAAATTTCTACAATGAGTGGTGGCAGTAACAGACTATTCATCACGGGACACATCAATGGAGTTCCTTGCAATTTGACCATCAATACAGGAGTCAATGCTGACATTATTTGAAAAGATCCAGCTCAACAATGGAAAGGTAAACTCATCTGGACACTGCTCTGCATTACCTTCCACACTGTGTCCGGGTAGAAGATTGACATTTATGGAAAATTAAACATTAACATCACATTTGTAAGTGCCACCTACCATCTCATGGCAAATGTGGCAGATAGTATACAGATTCTTGCATACTTGGATTGCACTTTCTTAGGAAATACAATTTTTTTCTTGGACTTTTAAAAATAATGAACTGCATTCTGCTCTGAGGACATAACCCTTTTAGGAATTAATGATGAAGGAGTTAAATCTGCCCATCAAATCATAGCTCAAGACGATATCATAGTACCAGACAGAACAGAAGTTTTACTTCCTGGATCCAGAGAAGAAAACAGAAATTTCTAGTATGGTGTATTGGAATATCCCAAAAATGTAACACCCCCGTGAAATGTATTAGGAGCCTCGGTACTCGTTGACTTACTGAAGATAGTTATCCTGGTGAAAGTTGCCAACATTAGACATAAAACAAAAGCCATTAGGAATGGCGAAGTGGTTACAGCATGTAAGAGGAGTGCTGCCAAATACGTCATCTAAGAATTTCATGATATTTTATTTCGCTCGTCTTCCAACATAGGTCGAACAGGTATCATCCACCAATCAAGCAACATCTAAGATATCTACCGATTTGTAAACAGGAAGAGGTATGAAAACTTCTATAAGACATGCAAGAAAGTGACATTATTAAGCCTTCAGCATGTCCACGGGCATTCCCACCATCCTGGCAAAAAAGAAAGACAGCTTAACTAGATTTTGCATTGCCTTATCACCGGTTCAACAAGGTTAGAAAAAAAGACAGCTACCTCTTCCTAAAATTGACTATATGCTGGACATACTTTCTAGAAGCAAGTGTTTTTCAATGCTTGATTTGAAGAGTGGATATTGGCAGGCAGATAAACACCCTGACGACCAAGAAAAGACAGCATTTACTACTGGACATGGACTCTGGCAGTTCAAGGTGATGCCATTTGGATTATGAAATGCGCTGACAACATTCAAATGCCCCATGGAGACCGTGTTAAGAGGCCTTTCCTATGAAGCCTGTCTCGCACGCCTCAATGACATCATAATCTTCAGGAAAACTTTTGACGAACCTTTAGAAAATTTTAGACAGGTGCTTCAGAAATTGAAAGAAGTCAATCTGACGTTGAACTAAATGTAAACATCAGCATCTCATGGAAATGCTGATGCCCTGTCTAGAATACCCTGACAAGGAAGTTGCCTATGTTGTTCGAGGGCCGAAATGAAATACGAGTTGCTGAAACCAGTAACACGACAAGTTACGGCTTCAACATGGGTTGACCAAGATCCATGGAGTGATGAAGTCAGGAAAGACCAGTTGGAAGACGACAACATTAAACTCATAACAGATTTAAAGGAATCATCAAACAGGAAACCTACCTGGCAGGATATTTCTATCTATAGTCCTATGACAAAACAATACTAGGCTCTTTGGGATTCACTCCATATGCGAAACTGTCTTGTACCGGAAGTTCGAATTGGATGATGAAAAGGCATTTCGCTGGCAACTGATACTTCCAAGATCACGGATGTTCATAAAGAATTACACAGCAGTCCAACAGGAGGTCACTTTGGAATAATGAAGACTTTGCATAGAGTTCGAGAGCACTTCTACTGGAGTAATTGCAAGGGATGATGTGCAAAAGTGGTGCTGAAAGTGGCCGAAACACAGCCAAGGGAAGCTGCAGTCCTGCAATGTAGGAGCACCTTTTGAACACATTGCCTATGACATCCTGGTACCTGTGATGCAAACTGCTGATGGCAACAAATACATCCTAGTTGTAATTGATTACTTCACTAAGTAGCCTGAAGCAAATCCTATTCCTGATCAAGAGGTTGTCGCAGAAGTAATGATACTGCATTGGGTTTCCAGGTTCAGAGTGCTTCTTCAGTTATATTCTGATCAAGAAATTTTATCTCAGCTGTAATTAAAGAACTCTGCAAGCTACTAGGCATTCACAAAACTCACGCGATACCATTACATCCTCCAATCAGACAGCATGGTAGAGATATTGAATTGAACTATCCTTAAAAACCTTTCGCTGGTGGTTTCTAGAAAAGAAAAGCACTGGGTCCAGAAATTACCATTGCTCTTACTGCCCTATCATAGTGCTGTTCACAAGACTACTGGCTACTCCCCCCCTTCACAGATGCTCTTTAGTAACGATCTTTGTCTGCTTTATGATCTCTTGTTTGGTAGCATTTCGGATGTGCCTCCATTGCCTGAGGAGTACACCCAATGTCTCCAAACATGGTTTACAGTGATAAACAACATTGCATGAGAGCGAGGCAAACTGGCGACAGAGAAGATGAAGACCCAATACGACATGAGAGCTACAGGACATAAATTCAAGGAAAGTGTAGTGTATCGAAAACTTAATCCTTATTGGACTTAAGGCTGGCGCAGTGCCAAGCTCGCAAACTTATTGCATAAAACCATAACTAAGACGGGAATGCGAGTTGTAATGATGCGTGTGTAAGCGAGGATTATATCTTTTGTATAAAATTAAGTAGAATGTACTTTAATAGCGTGTCTTGTGAAATAATTACCCACAAGAATACACAACATCTGTCGACGAGGATGTTGGATTTTTGAAAATAATAAAAGTGCCTTCGCGACAATGTTTGAATGCTATCGAAATACACTTGGATAGGGGAATTCCCTCAAGACTGCTCAAGGTAAAGCTTTTATAATCATTTTTCTTTCGGAGGATTCACCATGGAGCAGCTAGTAACTGAGTTAATAGAGCAGAATAGAGCTCCAATGGAGAGACTTACTTCAGTTATTACTCCACAAATGAACAATTCAAAACTTTTGGTTTAGTTCGAAAAATATAATGAACACAAACAACAGCTTGATTCATTTTTAGAGAGATTCAAAAGTTATTTAGATATACAAAATGTTTCACAGGACAAGCGTGGGAATGTACTGATTTCCAGTTTGTCCGGAAAAATGCATAGTCTCTTAAAAAACTTGCTGGCTCCTGATAATCTTTCTGATAAAGATTATGATGTATTAAAAACCACATTGAGAAATCATTTAAATCCTAAGCCACTTGTAATGTGCTAAAGGCAAGAGGTGTTCGTGATGTACGGGTATGACCATGATAGAAATTCTTGTAAATTCAACTCTGCCCCATATTTTAAAATGCCTGCACCTTCTACTAATGCATTAGATTAAAGACCAATAAAGTCAGGAAATGATCAAAAAATGCTATCTTTCTCCAATTTGCAGATGTAAGCAGTTTGAATTGTAACTACTGATTGTACTCTGTCATATTGTGAAGAAATCTACAACTATCTTTGGGGAAAGTTCCAGATCTCTGAATTGTTTCAGAGATCCATTTGATAAAGTAAATCTTATCAACCTATCACAGAAACTGTGCACAGGCAACAATATAATTACAAAACATTAATTATATAACATGAATGTACTTGCATGGATTGCAAATACAGCAAATGATGAACATCTCTACAGATTTTATATTTAATAGCTCTGCCCCATATTTTAAAATGCCTGCACCTTCTACTAATGCACCAGAGTAAAGACCGATAAAGTCAAGAAATGATCAAAAAACGCCATCTTTCTTGTAATTAAAATTATAAACATGCAAAATGTGCTGATATGAACAATAAATATGTATTTGAGAAATATATTACTATTGAAATTTTGTAATTTTAGTGATTAAATAATTAACATGTTTAATAAACTAAAAATACTTAATTTTTCAAAACATCATGCTGAACAATGTACACAAGAAAACTACTATGGATCATTACAAAGTAATTCATTTCAGAACACCACATTTAACTCATTTAATTATTCTGGGAAAATAATGTCACAAAATATAACATTTTATAAAACTTGCACTTAATTGTTTAGGTGCATAAGCGTGTTTTTTCATTCTTAACCTATTAATAAATTCAAGATGTCCATTTATCTTGAACTTAAAAATTAAGAATTTTAGGTGTTTTGTCATTAAATCTCTAACACACATACACATTTTGATACAATATTGACACCTTCCGTCTTGTTTCTCCATGCCTATAGCACAGCAGAATGCTGAAATGAAACAACTAGGAATAACATCAAAGAACCTTCTCTAATTAATTTAGAAGTCAAGTCAATCAACAAAAATCAGCATTGTGTATGACAGTGTGTTGTTTTACTTCTAAATTAATATTTGTTCGACGTGTTATTTTAACCTAAACCTTCTCTAATGTCATGAGAAAATCAAACATGAAAAATTAAAAAAACGCATTGATTGGGGGGGGGGAGACATGGCTTATACTATTTTTATCTCTTAGAAAATAAATTTTCATAATTTTATTGCATCAGCTGAATTTAACGTCAGGATGAGACAACAAGGAATTGGCACATATTTCTCTCATGTAATTACTCCAATTAACAGTTGTAATTCATTTTCAGAAAGCTTCAGTTTACAAAACTTAACTGACATTAAATCCTGACACCTAAGTAAGTGAATCATATGGCAGTAATGAAAGGAATGTGCAATCCGGCACACCACATTTATGATTGAACACTTTTCTTTCCCAACATGAGCAAAGGTTGCATGACCATTTTGGCTTCGAGTCACATTATAATTTCACAAGGTGGCTATTTGGATGAATGTTTTTCCCCCCAAGCATTTCTTCCTTAAAGAAACCAAACAGCCACTTCTTCCCTTCTTGATTAGATAAAAAAAAAAAAAAAAAAAAAAAAATGTGGTTACACAAGTGATGCCCAAACTAAGTCAATTATATCCCAAAGAGAAAACAAATCAAGCTATGAATTTATGCCCGTTTGAAATTCAAAAATTCATATTATAGTTCTTTCCTTAAAATGAAATGATTACATATACTTTAATTAGATTTATGAGAATAAATCAGCCTTATATTCCTAATTGCTTGATTTATAGTTCAAAAATGTATAATATCAAATTTCTTTGACAAGAAACAAGAAGCACCCATATAAATGACAGCTCTATTGAAGGGACACTAATTTTTTGCTCATAATTTATACCAGGGAAGAAATCCTTATTTCAGAATATTAATAAATAAACGTTTTGAAAACAATTTAAAATTGAATATACAACTTACTTTCAATAGTCGGTGATAAAGCAAGAGTTGTATCATTGTCACCCTCATCTTCCGATTTGTCACCATCTTCTTGATTTAAACCTAAAAATACGTAATTTTTTTTTAAACAAAATACATACATTCTTCAGTTTTATCAGTTTAAAATTATAAAACACCTTTAATTAGATGAAACTGCATTTAAAAAAAATTATGTAACTAAAATTTTTGTCAAAATAAATATAATAAACAATGAACACAATTGAATTATCAAATCATACACTAACTTGTATTAAATTTTAATTTTCTCACTTTTTAAATCAGAATTTTTGTTAAAAAATTTGTATTCTAAAAATTTTTTTTCTAGATACTGGTTACTAAACTATTTTTACAATATTGCTTCAGTAAATGTTTTAGCTTTAAAGATTTTTTTTTGGACGAACACACACACACACACACAAAAAAAAAAAACTAGTTTTCACAAATTAAGGGAAAATTACAATAATTTCCTGAACATGGAGTAATATTCAATAAGCACATTCTTGTACCAAATGCTCAGGTGGTGAATTAATCTACTGAACTACATTATGTAGACAGCTATGACAGGTTTGAAGCAAGCCACTGCATGATGACTGACTGAGATTTCCTCAGTTATATGGTTTAAATTTCCAGACATAGATTTCATACTTGAGATGCAAATAATAATTTAAGACTAACATCAAAACCTAACTTAATAAAGTAGCAAGATGTATTCAATAAAACTCTCTTCTAAGGCACTGCTTCACCTCCTATTTAAAATGAATAATCTAAAAGATATTGACAATCTGCAGTTCTCATTGCAGAGGAAAAAGTACTTGATTTAGGCATACAAACTGAACTGAAAGGCAGTGGAAATAATATTTTTATGTCTGAAGCCAATATGAATTGGAGTACAGATCAGTATGAGCCCAGATACTATTACAGTAATTCTGCATGCATTAATTTGTACTTGCTGTCACCCTAATAACATTAATTCAAAATTATTACAAAAGGTAAATATTTGGGATGTCATTTCTTTTAACAGATGCATAAACCTCTATACAGCAATTGGAGCAAACCTTAAGGCTCAAATTATAAAGACAACATCCTGGAATTATATGGACATCTTAATGCAGATGCAAAATGTGAAATATACAAATTGCAAGACAATAACATACATCCTTATTAAGGTCATCTAGTGAAACCTTTAGCACAGCAAATTGCTGTATGCATGAACCGGAATCATCATCATCTATCCATAGTTTCACTTTAGTGTTAGGCAATAAATGCTTTACAGAGATAATGACTATTGCTCCATACAGAACTGAGTGAATGCATCATAAACAGTATGGAACATCATAGTTGGATCTGCAGATTTCATGATTACTAATCTCCATATTAATTAACCTGTCTTAACCACTGTCTTCTGACATCTCCTTCTCAGAACAAATATTCCCAATACTTGAAATCTTGCATGAAAAATCTTTCTTATATAGAATGTTTCTAAGCCAATCTAAAATTAACACTGTAACTCTTGTTTCAACCAAATTTTACGAAACTCATCAATCAGTTTTGTTGTTAATCTTAATTTTTTTCTTCATAGATATTAGTGCATAGTGAAGGAATAATGCATATAATTGCAGACTATTAAAATAATGACAAAATGATCAATTCATATCACATTGAACAAAAAAAAACCTTTTCATAATGTATTGATAATTTTTTATATAAATCAATTTTTCTGACCTATAATTGATAAAATTCAGACTTGATCTAATATTTGAAAAAATTCTTGGAATCTGGAATATTACGAGTAAAATATTTAGAAATGCACTCAAAGTGCAAAATACTCTGAACCACACTAGTCTAAGAATGCAATAAAATCTCATCATAAATATATATGTATAGTGATGCAATAAAAATAAAAATCCAGTACTCTAATAATACAATAAAGGAAATAGGAGGATATTCTTTTCTGTTTCAGGCTAATCTGCCCAATTTATATTTTGGATCATCTACTGACAATTTTAGAAGAGAACTGAACTATACAGTTTTTATTACTATATATATATATATATATATATATATATATATAAAATCAATAATCCTTATACCTAATCACATTAAATGTTTTTCTGAAAATGAAGATAATGCTTTCTATAACAATAAAATGAGCAACCTGAATTAAATTGTGGGGGAGGGGGGCCCACTATTTAGATATTCATATACATATGGTGCATATTCATAATCAAAGGTATTTTCTTTAAAAAAATATACGCATCACATATTTATTATGAAATGAATCCTATATTTTATTTAAAAAATGCTATATAAAGATTTCAAAATCACATACAAATTATATGAAACTGATTTAATTTCTTTTCGTGTTGTCATCTTAAATACAATCAACTAGATTAACCTGGATTGGAATAGGAGAAAATCAGCTATTTTATTATACATATGCTTTAGTTATATTTAAGTACGTTAGGAAAATATATTTTTTGCATGCTCAATAATACATAATATATACTACAGACACTATTAAAATTTTGTCTTTCGAATGTTATTTCAACAAAGCAATATGTTTTTTAATTTATATTTTACTAATATTGTATTTTTTAGTTCTAAATTTGCAGGCATT